>BGNK01004992.1:0-45481 GCA_003297005.1 Symbiodinium sp. clade A Y106 | reverse complement strand
CAGTCTTCTGGAGTCTCTGTCTGCACACTGTCCGTCTTTGAAGCCTCTCCCTTTCAGTCCCCAGCCCCAAGGGTCTCCCTACGAAAGGGCAGCAGTGGTGAGCTATATATATATATATACATATTTGTGCATATATATATATATATATGATTGTATATATATATATATACGCATACATGTGTACATGCATGCACATATAGCAGCAGTGTGAGTACAACTGTACATAGGCGTGTACACAAATATTATCTTTGCACCTGTTTCGATATGACAAGACCTCTTCAACAATGTTTGTCTTTGCACATATGTCCGTCGCCGACACAACAGCACCACATAAACTGTGTTTTTTCTTATGTGCAGGATATAAAGACCGGTTTGTGCAATTTCTCGATTTTAAACCGAAGAAGCAAGAAAACAGAAAAACCAAAAAAATAGAGAAACCAAAANCTCGATTTTAAACCGAAGAAGCAAGAAAACAGAAAAACCAAAAAAATAGAGAAACCAAAACATTCTGGTTTCTAGATATAAACCAAAATAAACCCCTACAAACCAATGTCTAGGTATGTGTTATTTACTTCTGCTAAGTGAAGATACGTGAGGTGGAACAGGTCATAAAGTCCTAACCGTAAATTTGGTTAAACCAATAAACAGGAACTACGATGGAGACTACGGGTATTTCCCGCAGGATTACTATGACCGTTGGTAGTATATACTGTAAGCTTAAGGTAGTGCCTATATAGGTACTTTATACTACTTGAGTACATGGACCTGAGGGTTTCGGACAAGAGATATTGAGGTGTACGGCACCGGCTGAGGGCTGAGGGTTTGGGAAGTTTGCCTTCTGTTTCAGGCTTTAGGTAGTTTAGGTTCTAGGATTCCTTGGTTTAGGGTTTAGGGTTTGTGGTTTTGCCTGTGACCTTGGTGCGGTATTGGATGTTTTCAGCGTCTAAAAGTCTTGCGAAGTGTGGGGCTGCCTTTGGAATGTGGAATGTTCCCTCCTTATCCAGACCTATCCGCATATGTCTCGCCTAATGCTTCGATATGAACCACATAGAGAAACCTTTAGCTACACACCAACATACCCTTGCCTGAGGAGCCCCAACCGTTCGAAATGCTATCCACTCGATCATCGAAGCGCAATCAAGCCCTCAGTCCTAAACCATCTGGAAGCATTGTGCATTTACACAATGCATAAATAGATAGATATAGATATGTATATATATATATATATATACATACATAAAGTCTAAAAGGCAGCGTGAGAGCAAAACGTTATATGAAACCCAATCCTAAACCCTATACTCTACCACGCTTAGACCCTACAACCACGAACCCAGTAAACCCTGCATGAGCTGACAGGTGTGGCTGCTCTTGCTGCCCGCCCTCTCCACGGCACAGTGGCTGCAGCGAACCATCCATGCCGGGCGCATGCTTGGGTGCGCCCGCCCTCCATGCAACGTGCTCTAGTCTAAACCCTAATACCAAAAGCTCAAAACCTTACATGCTATCACCCCCGCATCTGGCGTTCTTATACCCGGAACCCCAAGAACACTTCCTCATCCTAGCCTAGCTGCTCCCGAATATTCCCCAAGTCTTGGCCACGGACTCTAACCCGAGGGCTCCAAGTACACAACTAGTACCTCTGGGATCTAAACTCTATAAAAAGTACCTAAGTTGGGGTCTAAACTCTATAAAAAAGTAGCTAAGTTGGGGTCTGAACTGTATAAAGCTACAACCTGCTAAAGGACAAAGCCTTGCATTGCCTTGAAGAGCCTGGTCTCGTATGTATGTATGTATGCATGCAATAATCATAATGATCATAATAATAATAACTTTAATAGTAAGAATAATACTAGTAATAGTAGTAGTAATAGTAATAATAATACTAATCGATGTTCCTTGCTTTGGAAACTCGAAACTTGTACAAGTCTATAAAGTCCTTGCCAAACCACAGAGGGCAGTTTGAGAGCCGTCCGACGGGTGGTTTAGGGTTTACAAGGTTTAGGGTTTAGGGAATTTAGGTTTTAGGGTTTCGGGGAGTATTATAATCGTATTGTTGTTACTGGAAGTATATCGCTGTGATTGTACATGTCTCAACTAGTATTTGTATGCTGAGTTGTACCACTGTGCCTGTAGCTACAAGATAGAAGGTTGCGACGTTGCGACACCACTATCATTTAGGATCGTAGGTTAGTGGATCCACGGTAGGTTCACTGAAAGAGGTCTTTGAAAGAGTACTCTTGGGTCAGCTTTGCAGGGCTTTTTGTCTTTTCAGATGCCGCGATCTTCCATCCGAAGCACTTTGGTTTCTTCCGGTCGCGCTGCGGGCGTTTTGTTCGCTATGGTCGCGGCCGACGTGCCTCGGTGGCAGCAGATCTGCTTGTCGCTGGAGTCCTAAGGTCTACCCAGGGGCTCCATAGTAGTTCCTTTTTGGGGTTCGTATTCAGAATTCTACAAGGCAACCCCAAAAAGGAACTACTATGGAACCTTTGGGTATACCTGTGTTTTAAGGTTTAGCGTTTTGAGATTACGTAGTTTCTACCTACAGTGTCTCGCGCTGCAGTACGGCACTCAGGTACAGAAGCTGTCACCCTGAACTCTATAAAGCCCAAACGCCCAAACCCCCTGAACAGCCACTTCCTTGGAGCGTTGAGCTCCGGAGCTTTGGATTTAGGCCGGCTGCCGGAAACTTGAACTTCTTGCATGTACCCCATACTAATCCTGAGGCTGCATGTACCTATTCCTTCTATACTTAGGCCTGAAAGGATTTCCTATACAAGGGTTAAGTACATACTACTTCGATACAGTACAGGGAGCCTGATGGTTTGGGGTTTGGGGCTTAGGATTTAGTTTGGGTTTAGGGGTTTAGGGTTTAGGATGTAGGGTAACCTTGTGAACTTTCGACTCAGGGTCTCGAGGCTTCCCGGCTTGTGGCTTGCAACCCCAAATCCACAATTCCCTGAATGTTGATGTTGTTTGGCCTGTAGGCTTCCTTAGGGTTCCTAAGGTAGCTTTTGACTACATGTGTATGCAAAACATGAATACACGTGTACACACACATATATATATGTATATATATATATATACACATGTATGTGTATAATATATATTTTATTATATATTAGAAATATTATATATTATATATTATATATTATATANTATTATATATTTCATTTTATATTTTATACATTACATTATATATGTATATATATATATATATGTATCAGTCTCTCTCTCTCTCTCTGACGCTTTCGCTTTCTGTCTCTTTGCCTACCGAAATTAAGTCGTAAAGCTTTTCCGGGCTAGGGTACACAGCTCAGAAGGATTGACGGACCCCAAAACCCTAAAGCTTGAGCTCCTAAGTTAAGCCTCAACAACCCAAGGAGAGCGGAGATGCCGGGTGGTCACCGGCAGGACGGCCCAGCAGTAGAAGGGTCTAAGGTTTAAGATCTAGAACGCCAGGCCAAAAGAGTCACGAGGCCCGAAAGACGCATAATTCAAAGCTTCAGAGGCCTCGTAGACTCACATTTTGAGGCTTTCGAGACCGTAGCATAGCCTGTAAGACTTTCGGGCAAGTTTGAGCCTGAGGGTTCCGTTCCGGCTTGATTGTGGTTTGAGGGGTGCACCGCTCAGATTCCGTCGTACCGCGGGTAGCGGGATGTCGGATGCAAGTGCCCAATAGTCCTATGCTTTCCCAAAGACTAGAACTTACAAAACTAGTATCCTAAACCCATGTATTTGTCTAATTAGTCGGACCCTTAGTGAAAGAGCATGCAATGGACAGGAGCCACTGTCGCGTCGAAAAGCGAGGAGATTCTTCTACGGATCAATCAGGCGGGGATCGCTTCTACCTATAGTCTCGATTTAGTTTTATATCTAAGGTAACCCCAAAAAGGAACTACAATGAAGAGTATGAGTAAGGCTCCTGTCGAAGCCTACGTGAGCCACAGTCAGTCTAGCAAATGAAACCTTTGGTGTAAAAGCCCTACTGGCCCTAAACCCTCATCGGTCGGCACTGCCCACAGCTGTGCTCATGGCGACGGGGAGACTGTTTCCGCTTCAGAGGCTCGTGCAGAGGAGATGATGCAGTGGGAGAAGCTGGTGGAGAACCGGCCCCTGCCCTTCGGAAGGCCACTCAACGTGGCAATGCCCTGCGTGGGCATCGATGGCTGTGGCTGCCCTGAAGTGCCGCAACGTCGAAGCCAAGATGAACAACGTGCTCGACGTGGAGGAAGACGCGTCTTTTTCATTCGGGACGTTCAATGCCGGAGGTAGACCAGCAGGGATTTCTGCACCGGCTTCCGACGACGGCCATGCAGGGTTTCGGAGTAGAGTCAAGTACAATGTAAAAATAAGTTCTGAATTTTCAATATGCATGTATATATATTATATGAAATATATGAAATATATATATATATATATATATATTTGTATGTATATATATATAATTATATATATTTAACTATATATATATATATATTTTATTTATTATTATTATTATTATTATGATGTTGTTGTTGTTGTTGTTCAATCTTGGACTTCTACCTACCGTAGCAGTTTCGGTTCGAGCTTTCGACCAGCTTTTAGACATCTACGGCTTCAGCCCCTGCACCCTGGCCCAGGGACCGATTCTCTATTTTCTGAACTTCTTTGTCGCGTCTGGAGATTGAGGCACGAGAAGGTGAACTTTGCCCGAAGCGTTAGCTCATCGGAAGACGGGTCGCTTCAGTCCGTAGTGGTCGGCACGCAGAGTGTTCAACCCAGCATGAGAGCTTTGTGAGCAGAGTTTTCCGGAAAGCCATGGACGCCAGCGGCAAGTCACTCGATGTGCAGAAAGATTGAAGTCACGCATCTAGAATGACCGAAAAGAGCCAAGGTCCTTGCAATCCTCATGCCGCTCATCGTGAAGCGATTGGAGGAGGCAGCGCCGGCCTGAGTCATCACGCCTAGAAGCTTCAAGTCGCACCCATGATTCATACAAACAAGGACAAGCAAATGCCGTAGCACCGAGCCGAGGCACGGACTCAGATTGCATCTTCGCAAAGGAAAATGCATTTGCACTCACAGATAAAAGAATTTCGAGAAGGAAGTGGCAACGCCCGTTCCCCAAAGCTAATCATCGCAAGCAATGTCTTTTGTTGTTTAGTTTTTTTGTTTGGTGTCACCCCTTTTACTCAGGTTACATTGAAAGCCAGACGCGTCACCTTCAAGCAGGCCGCGGATCATGAATCCCAGACAGAATCAAACATCGCAACCCTGCCAGGCAATCAACATCGTAGAGATCGAAAAGGTCCACGAACACCCAGAGCTGTGGTTCACCAAAAAGGACATCAAGAGGAACATGAAGGCTCGATTTGCACAGCTACAAGAATCACAAAGCAACACTCAGTCACGTATCAGGGGAACAGACGGAAGAACCACGACAAGGCTCGTTTTCTCTGAACACATAAAAGTGTAAAACAATCGCTGCTCCATCAGGTGAAGAAGGCAAGAGAACCCGTCAAAGCGGAGGGTGAGGACGAGGTGCTGGATGTGTAGACAGAGAGGGGGTGACCTGGGTGTCGGCCCCCCTTTGGGGGGTTCTTTGTTTTGTGAATTTGTGATAGAGTTGTTGCTGATTGACTTTCGGTTTAACATTCGCTTGTTTCTTTGATAGAAAACCTGAACCCCCACACGTGCTAGGTCGGGACAAGCGACCACAGTCAGAAATACAGACGCTGTTGAATTGGCAGTTAGCGTGATCATATGACATTAGTATTCGAATTATGGCTGTAGTACTTTGTTGTTGTTTAGAGTTATTTTTGACTGTGGTCACTGGCGGGGCGACCCTACAAGGAGGAGATTGAGGGGTGAGGATCTGGAAAAAACAGTGCATCGCGGGGATGGTGGGGGTGGTGGTGGTGGTGGTGGTGGTGATGTAGCAGTGCGTACTAACGCTAGTAGTAGTAGTAGTAGTAGTAGTAGTAGTAGTAGTAGTAGTAGTAGTAGTAGTAGTCGTAGTAGTAGTAGTAGTAGTAGTAGCAGTAGTGCAAGTAGTCGTAGTAGTAGTAGTAGTAATGGTAGTAGTAGTAGTAGTTACTGGGCAGGTTTTGGTGTGTATCTAACAGCATTTGGAGCATTTTTGAGTATCTAGAGTAGTTTAATTCCACCCCAATGCATGCCCAACCCCTCTTTTGCCCACCTGCACCACTTGGGCTCTGTGGGCTGGTTTTTGTGTGTGTTTAGCAGTATTTACTGGGCTGGTTTTGGTGTGCATTTAGCAGTATTTGGAACATTTTTGAGTATCTAGAGTAGTTTGATTCCACCCCAATGCATACCCAACCCCTCTTTTGCCCACTTGTGCCCTCCGGAACCCTCCTCTGCGCCACTCGCGTTCTGGACGGGGCTGGTTTTGGTGTGTTTTTTGGCAGTGTTTGGAGCATTTCGCTCCACCCCAATGCATCTCGACGGGGTGCGAACGAAGGGTCCAGGGTTCAGAGTTTAAGGCTCGCGGTTCCGAGACGTGAACCCCGCCTTGAATCCTAGTTTAGGATTAGGGCTTTAGGGTCTTAGGGTTTAGGGTTTTAGAGTGTAGGGTTTAGGGCTTTAGGGTGCTAGAGGCCCCTTGGCCTGAAGGCTGGAGACCACAGTCAAAAGAAGGCAAAGCTAGGGGCCTTCATAAGTAGAATGAGTGTTTGAGGGGTTCTACATGGACTTCATGGCGTTGTTTTCAATGGTCTGTAGCTATTAGAAGGTTTCATGATACAATCAGAATGGAGTGTTGGGTGTAAGCGGAAGTTATTTGTAAAGAATAATATTCTTTCAATCACAATATACACGAAATCCCGAAATTGAACATAAGCCTCACCCTTGCTAACAGACTCTTGAAACATCTAAACCCTACAAGTCCTCAACCCTTAAACCCTAGACCTGAACCCTACAAGCCCTCAGCCCTTAAGCCCTAAACCCCAAACCTTACTGGCCCTATAAACCCTAGACCTAAACCCTACAAACCCTCTTATAGCCTTATATAAACCTAGTGCTAAGTTTCTGAATTCTAAGCCCAAGGCCACCAAATTCCAAACCCTAGACCTCTGCAGCCTTTTTTTCCCCCAAACCCCCCAACTAAGATACTAAGTAATCTCGCACCATGTAGCATAGCTCTTTAAAATCTTAGAAGCATCTGCAGTATTACAGATTTGCGTTTCTCGAGTTTCAGAGGGGGTTGGAGATCTTTAAACGGTTTCAACGACCAACCATGGTTGCTGCCTCTTCCCGACACGTGACAACAGCCACTGCTCAAACCCATAGCACAAATATAGTATGTTACGTACACTCTACTATATTACACTATACTGTATTATACTAAACCGGACTAAACCCATAGCACAAATATAGTATGTTTTACTATACTATATTGTACCATACTGCATAATTACTATACTGCTTAGTATCTTGTTTCAGGGTTTGGGGACACCCTGAAACGAAAAGCATCAGCCGGAATGCTTCCTGCTTGCTGTCTTCATGTTCGGATGGCATAGGAGTAAAGCCCACTATGCTGCGCAACATACACCTACAAGCCTAAACCCTGGGTTACGACCAGCCCTCCTGACATCCCACGAAGTGTGGGTTCCAGCACATGCAGCTTTCCATGCACTTCCATTGTATTTTCGGGTTTAGGGTTTAGGGATGTTGAGGGTGTTCGGGAACCTGTTGAATTTGTGCAGAAGCTTCTGCGTCCCTGCAAATATCTTCAGCAAAGTGGAAGCCAAGACCGCCTCCAGATGTTGTCCTGCCATCTATACCGTGTTCCATGTCCACATATGCACGGTATGCTGCCCTAGACCCAAGGTCATATACCCTAAGGGTCAATGTACCTAAATAGCATACAATGTGGCCTTAAAATAGTCCCTATATAGGTACATTGGGGCCAAAGTATATACTATTTGGCTACATGGGCTCTTATGATATTCTGTTCAGGCACTACCTGCAAATGCGTAGTTTGCTAACCTTGGGTCCTTGAAGGGTCCGTTTTATAACGGTGCCGTTTGGTATTGGGGACCAAACCCCAAGGGTCTAAATAATCATGTACTCTCCCAAATAGTAACCTGATTTATTGGGTCCTTTGGACCCTTGGGGAAAGAGGGACCTAGTTCAGAGAACTACCCAATTAGGTTTCCCGGTCTGTACTCTTAACCGAGCTAGTGCGCAGCTTGGACAGCGACGCGCAAAGATGAAGCTCGAGCGGGAGGTACTGCGGCCTCGGATCATTATCTTTCATTTGGCAAGATTCGCCGTGGGCTTTCGAAGTGTTTCGTGGATTTTTTTAAAAATGAGCTAATTATGCGATTTTTGTGGAGGCGCCTTCAATAAAGTGTGAGGGTCCATCCTACTGTTCATCTTCGATATAAGTGTCCATCGTTTCCTTGGCAGGTTGGATGCATAGGACTTGGGGTGAGTCTGAGAGCATAAAGGCTGCAGTGTCGCAGGCGCGAGGTTTCGCAAGCTGCAGTTTCCAGGGTGTTGATGTCTTAGTGCTGTGGGAATGTGCATGGTGGGGCTGGAGGGTGGACAGCTGGGCACAGTGAAGGATGCCTACGCAATCGAAGACATTCTGGCATTTTGCGGCACCTTCCTCAACTCGGTGCAAACGAACAGAGCGACTCGTCACACTCGTATGATTCGTCATCGAGCGGCTCTGATGACGATGGAAAGACGACCAAGAAGAAGATTTTCACAGTGAAGTTTCTGAAACGGAAATTCCAGAGGCTGCCGATTGTTGGAGCGACGACTGAACTCTTGCACCTTAAAATGTCTGGCAATGAAGTCCTTTAGCTGAAGTCAGTCATCACGCCCCTGTCTATTCAAACCTTGACCCCAAGCCCTGCCTAATCCATAACGTGTGAACCATAATAAACCGTAGCCGTAACATCCCTTAACTAGTTGACAGAGTGGCCCCTCACAAGCTTAAACTTAAACCTGTCCGAGCCCGGGCCCCACCCGTCCCACCAGCTTAAGTAAGTTTGAATGACCCCAAGGTCGATAGCTACCTGTTTCCAGGTTCGCTCATGAAACTGAAGCGATTCACAGAGCGGCTTCGGGTTAGGTCGTAGTACTGTCTAGTCTAAGAATGTCCTTCCGTCATGGCATTGGGATGGAGTGACTAAGTATGCCTTTCGCACGCCGTGCAAAGGCCAGAGAAGCCGCAATGCCTCAACAATCCCTTGAACTGCCGTAACTTACGGTTTCGTGGGATAAACCGATGGTAGGGCTTAACATTACACATCACAGGATTCCACGAAATAAGCGGTTTTGGTGGTTTTGGCCTGTTGCGCACACTGAAGTTCATATCCAACGTTGAAGCTTAAAGACACTCCTGAATAAGAGCGCCCAAGATGTTGTCGAAGATAGAACATCGAATTCAGCATGGTTCCTAGCTAGCTAGAGATACCTGGAGTGTCCCGGGCGATCACCATGCAAACACGAATGCCGGCCTTCCCAACAGACCCCGTCTGAGCTTGACCCGAAACTGTTCCCAGGTCAAAAAGACTTTAACCCCAAATCCGCACGCCGCTATGGTAAGCCTTGTACCTGGCCATTTCGGTAACACTGATACTTTAGCTGCCTGCATAGCAGCCGTAAGACCCCCAAAGGCCTTTGCCTTTCGACTTCAACCCAATCCGTAGCCTCAACTAATCCCTAAAGCCGTAATAGGGTTTGAGTGAAGGGCTTGGGGGTTTGGGCGTTTAGGGCGTTAGGCATTTAGGGCTTAGGGGTTTAGAGGCTTATGGGTGTTGAGGGTTTAGAGGTTCAGAGGTTTATGGGGGTTTAGGGTTTAGGGTGTTGTTTGGCTAACGCGGGCAGCCCCGGAATTCCTAAAGCTTGAAACCTCCATCGTTGGCCAGGCGAGCCCTGCGACTACCATAGCTTCGAACATTGGTGAAGAGGTGCTTTAGGGGTTCTTAGGGGTTCTTTGGGTCACAAGGCGCTTGGGGTTTAGGGTTCGGGCTGCGATTAGGGTATCAGGTTTGCGGGTCTAGGCTTCAGGGCTTATTATGTTCTCCATTGTAGTTCGTTTTTTTGGGGGTTTGACCATTATATTCATGTTTAGGATCCTATAAGGCAACCCAAGAAGGAGCTATAATGAGACTACAGCACGCATAGGTAAACCCGAAACCCTAGTGCTTTCGGTGAAGGGCTTCTTGCTTTAGGATCTAGGGAGCTCAGGGCCTTGCGAGACCTTCTATGCCGTCAAGCGAAGAAGTCAGGGTTTGGAATTTAAGGTTTAGGGCTTTGCAGTCTTATATGCAATACGTAAATGCCTTGATTCCCATACCCTAAAGACTGGAAACCCTAAACCCCCAAACCCAAACCCTCAACCCAAACCCTCAACCCTAAACCCCAACCCCAAACCGAAACCCTCAATCCAAAACCCCTAAACCCTAAACCCTTCCTTGGGCTCCGGGAGGTAAGCCCTGAGCTGAGCTCTCGGCCTCATCGCCTGAGCAGCATTGTAGGACGTCTGGCAATGATTGGAGTGCATACTCATAATAATGGTAGTGATTAGTGGGTAATAATAATCATAATAATAATTGTAATCTGAATATCAATTCTAAGAATTAGAACTAGAACAGAAGTAATAATAGTCATACTAATATTGCTACGGATACGGATACTCATCATACTGATGCTGGTGCTGATACCGATACTGATGCTGATAATGCTGTTATCAACACAAAATCAATACTTGATGAAGTAGAAAATGAAAAAATTAAGTAATACCCACATGCAGTTTTGGTCCCGGGGCCCGCCCCCCCCCCCCCCCCTCGNCCCCCCCGAAGGTCAATGGTCTGGATATAGGCGGAGCCACCCCTCCCCTGTGGAGTGGGGAGCGGGGTCAATCTTCTCCCTGTGGGGAGGTTGTGGGGTTTTGGGGTTTGGGGTTTAGCTTAAGCTCTTGAGTTTTGAGATTTCTGCTAAACTGCTGAAAGGTATCAGGCTTCGATCGACAAGGGCTAGGTTCGTTAGGGTTGACGGTTCATGTTCTGCTTTAGGCTTAGAGCTTGCATTTAGGCGGGGTTTAGGGTTGGGCGTAGGGTTTAAAGTACAGGTTAAGGTTAATAAAAACAGGAGCATGCGCTGTCTTATGGGGCTTATGGCTTGCGTGTGACCCCTGGCCGCCCCAGCACCAACCCCACCATCTAGTGGCAACAGCTCCGATCCCTATCCGCACACGCCAAACCCCNGGGGGGGGGGGGGCTGGGAACGCCAGACGCCTGACCATATATATATATATGTATAAGTATAAGTATAGGTTTACGGTCAGCCATCAGAACGTTCTCCTTGCAACGTAAAGCCAGCCTGAACCTTGTAATCCTGAAGCCCAACTTTGTCGCTCAACCGTATGCACTGCTGAAGCTTAGAATGTGCAGCCTTTCAAACCTAAATTTTCCACCCTTGCGAACCCCAAGCTATAAAAGTCCGGCGGCTTTTGGGTTTATGGGAAAGGGTTTGGGTTTAGGGTGTAGGGTTTAGGATTTGGAGTGGGGAGTCCTCACTCCTTTGAGCCAGGCTCCACCCACCGCAGATGAGGACAGCGCCTCTTCAAATGACGAGGCAGATGCTACTTTGCGGTTCCAGGATGTGTCCAGAGGTTTTTGAAGGGATGAAGTATCCACTAACTAGGTGCATGGTTTTAGGGGTAGTAGAACTGTAAGCCAGTATGTGGTAGAGGGTATATCTCTGAAGGTGCTTGAGCCATTAGGTTTAGACGTAGTAGGCTTAGAGATTGGCAGTAGCTTTTGGGCTTCAGAGGAACATTGGGTTTCAGGATCATGATGATGACGACGATGACGGGGATGAGGATGATGGTGATGATTATATGATGCCAAAGCCAGTGCCAGCAGCGATGACTATCACTGAGAGGATCGCGATGATGGTGGTGATGATGATGATGATTTTGCTGATGATGGTGATGATGCTGCTGCTGCCACTGATGATGATGATGATGCTTACGATGAGAATGATGACGACGACTATGACGGTGATGATGATGTTGCTGATGATGACATGGGTGATGGTGGTGATGATGATGGCGATTAGGCAGACAACGGCGCTGAGAGCGGTGAAGAACAACATGTTTGTAGCCGCACTCGTTGTGTCGAAAAACCCTAAACCCCTAAACCCTGAACCCTAAACCCTAAACCCCTAAACCCTAAACCCTAAACCGTCGCAGTGTTCTAGTGCCAAGAGCCGAATCGGAAGTGATGCTGCTGTGCCTCCTGCCGGAGCTCTAGCTTCCATCCATGAACCCTCGTGCAAAGTACTTACTTACCCTAAGGCTCCAAAGATCCCAAAGTAGGTACTATTTATAGACTTTAGACCCCAAAGTAGGCACTGTTTGTATACTTGGAGGTTTAGGGTTAATCGGCAATCACATCCTGCGATACTCTGCCGAACAGCAACCTACACGTACTGATACCGTGAACCCAAGAAACCTTGTTGTCGGGTGCTTGCCCCTAGGGTGAGCTCCGAACCCGAGCCGCCGAATGGACTCGTGTTTCTGGGCCCCTGCAAAGGAATATAGTTGAAGTTGCCATGCTAGGGTAGATAGTAGCAGCTAGTATGAGGTCCGAGTTCCGGTAATTTAAACTGCTCGTAGTGTGGTAAATCGAAGTGCTGGAAGATTGAGATGTTGCTCGTCCGAGGCGGAGAAGGACGAAGATGCTCCAAAGGCCTTCCCGCTTCCATGCTGGGCCAATAGAGGCTTTGGGGTTGTAGGGTTTAGGGTTCTATAGGGTTAGGGTTTAGGGTTCTCTGAGGTTTAGGGTTTAGGGTTCTATAGGGTTTGGATTTGGGGTTTTGGGGTTCGCAGAGATTTTGGGTTTAGGGTTCTATAGGGTTTAGGGCTTAGGGTTCTCTGAATTTTTAGGGTCTAGTATTTAGGGTTCTAGAGGGTTCAGGGTTTAGGGATTAGGGTTCTGCCTATGGTCTCCATTGTACTTAGTTCCTTTTTTGGGCTACCTTCTCAGATCCCAGTTGAGGGCTTCAGGTTTAAGGGTTCTGAATATTTGTGCACAGAGGTCAGCTCTGAACCCAACCCCCCTAAGAACACCGGCGACACACATGCACAGACAGACACACAGTCACTTGGGTTAGGGCTTAAAGACGAAGGCTGTATACCCCAAAGGATCAAGCGTGTCGTCTAGACAGTGTTAGTGTTGGAGTCATTGCAAGTGGCCGCCTTCGCTGGCAGTGCATCCTGTCTCGGTGCCAGACCTGACTGGATGATTGTTGTGGTGTTTCCTTGTGTACGGCTTTTTACTTTATACCTACGGGACGTAAACTAGAATCATAGAAAGAGCCATGACAGCTTTGGAGAATCACTCTAAACCCTGAGCCCTAAACCCCTAAACCCTTAAACCTTATTAAACCCTAAATCCAAAACCTTTACAAGAGTCACGGCCAGGTGCGCCTCTCAAAGCGACGGGCTTTGGCGCTCCAACAGGACCCTAGGGTTTAGGGCTTGGGGTTTAGGGTTTAGGGTCTTTTTCCTGTTTGCTGGGAGTATTACTCTGGGTTGCAGGGGTTTGGGTTTGAATAAAATGTGAGTAGTTCTCGAAATTAGGATCCCTTCTTAGGTCACCCAACTAGTACAACATACTTATAAAACGACCCTAGAATGGACCCCGATTTAGAGAACAAACCCTATTTAGGGGTTGGAGTTCTGCGTTTGGCGGTTTGGAGTTTGGCTTCGGGTTTAGGGCTGAAGGTTTAGCGTTCTAGGGTTTTGAGTAGTTTAGGGTTTGGGGGGCTGCAGGGTCCAGGAACCAAAGAACCGGGCCCGGACCTCCTTGACTGAGAGCCTATAATTTCGAGCAGACACCTTAATCGTGAAGCCGAAACGTCAAGCCTTGGCTTTAAATTTTAATCCCAAAACACCAACCCCAACCCCGAAAGCCTACATCTTTGTAGAAGGCCAGAAACGCCGTTTAACAGAATCAGCAATGGACAAATGGAACCCAACACAGCCTAAACCAACAACACACACACAGAGCACTTACAGAGCTTGAATATAACACAAACTAAATGCATGAATGAGTGCTTAAAACAACAACACACATGCAACTTACAGAGCCTGAATATGACACAAACAGAATGCATAGAGCACCTGTGTACATATATATATATACATATTATATAATACACATTCTTTACTGACAGATATTTGTTATTTGTTGAATGTTTTGCTTCCTTGTATACACACACATGTTCTGAGAATCAAAGGAGCTCCTTGGAGAGTTCGTCTCCCCATCCTTTCAGAAGGCTCTCCACGAATTAGCCAGGACGGCTGCTGCTTGTTATGTTGGGTTTCAGGGTTCAGGGTTTAGGGGCTAGGGTGTTTTATTGTTTTGCGCGTGGGGTTCATTGTTGCTTTCCTTTGAGCGGGTGGGGTCGGAGTTGGGGTCGGTGTTTTGCCAGGGTTCTAGCAATGTTCTAGCAGGTTTGCTGAACGAGTTTGGGTTTCCGACGGGTTTCCGACGGGGATCTAATATAGGGGTCTAAACATTTACCAATACAATTTTGGGAGGTTCCTGATTATAGTTGCAGAATATAGTGGGCCCCAAAACCCTATTCTAATTATTAAGGCCCCTATATTAGTGTTCAGGCGTGTGGGTGTCGGGTTTGGGGCTGACATGATTCGAGCCGGTTCGACGTTGAGGGTTGCAGCCCCTAACCCTAAGGGTCCATGTACCCAAATAGTCTATACTTTGGGCCCAATGTACCTACATAGGGAGTACTTTAAGGCCAATGTATATACTATATGAGTACATGGACCCTTGGGGTAACCTCTCTCTATTGAAACTTGCGGGCCTGCCCGGTTTCCTTCTCTGGAAGCGTATTAAACCCTAACGGTTTAGGGTTTGGGGGTTAGGTCTTAGGTCAGAGTTGAGGTTACCGATGCTTGCTTTTCGGATGAGAATACATCGGTCGGAATGATCAGACATGACATTCCCTTGTAGGCCCTATACATTTTTACTTCGAAGACCCGGAAACCCGAGGAGAATTGTACCAAGGCCCAAGATTAAGTTCTGATCCTTCCGGTCCTAGCGCCCACATCATCATAAACTGAAGACACGCCAGTGCCCAAACTCTCACACATCCACCTACCCCACACCCTCATAGACCTATCCCCAGCCTCACTCAATTGAGCAGGCTGAAGCCCAACCCTCAGAAAGACACCTTAGACCCTAGACCCACTGCTACCTAAACCTGGCAAACCTGCCCCCAATTCCCAAACTGTCGTAAACCCAACCTCCCGAGCCGAAAGCGATGAAAGTCTACCGCAGCTTGAACCCGACACCCTAAACTGCAACTCCTCAGAAATCCAGCCTTTCAGCCCAAAGCAGCCCTCCAAACCCTAAGCCCTAGAGTCCTAAACCCTAAACCCTAAACCCCCCCAAACCCTAAACCCTATAACCCCAAACCCTAAGCCCTAGAGCCCTAAACCAAAGCAACCACGAGGATCCACAACGATCCCAAGGGCTGCAGCCGTGAGTTCGCCTCGGGCTTTCGGAAGTTGGTGAGGAACCGGCAGGCCACTTTGGGGTTTAGGGTCCCTAAACCCTTCGGGGCTTCTTTAAGGGAGTCCTTTAGTTCCCTTTTTAGGGGCTCCTTTAAGGGATTCGGAGAGGTAGGGTTTAGGGGTTAGGGTTTAGGGAATAGGTTAGGGGTTAGGGTTTAGTTTGGGATTTGTCCAACATGGGGTGTAGTTCGGCTTTGGCTTGATTTCGGGTTTGGGCTTCGTTAGGTTTAGGCGTTGAGTACGAGGTTGGTGGATTTGGGTTTAAGATGTTGGGCCCTTTGGCCCTCGACTTAAGGTTTGGGGGCTCAGGGATGTTCAGGATTTTCGGTGTAATATACTCCTGTTCCCTTTCTGGTGGATCCGCTAGGGATCGTTTACAAGGGCTCCTAGGATTTGAGTGGGGCATTGGGGGGTTGAGGATCCATTTCCTGGATGTCTATCTGGGCTTTGGGGTTTAAAAACTCTGGCAACCCTAAACCCTAAACCCCTCAACCCTAAACCCTAAACCTGGTTTCGGGAACTCCAGCATTACCCCACTGCTTCACCCGAAGCCTGATAGAAATCTTTGCGCAAAACCCTCCGCGACTGCCAGGTGGAGGTAATTCCGCGCTATGGTTTCGAACCTTCCGAGGAGGGGGTGGAGATGATGCTCAGGACGGCATCCGTGCTTTTCATCCTAGACTCGGCTCGTAGGTTCGGGGCCTGGAGGCTATAGAACCTCTAGTGTTCTTCGGTATGATATTTCTTACCCATAGGCCCCAAAGTAGTTCCTTTTTGGGATTACCTTATAGAATTCTAAACATGAACCCCAAAAAGAAACTACCTTGGGGCCTATGGGTAATATAGTTGAAACTCCAGAGGGTTGTTAAAAAGGCACGTGATTGGGTTCGCCCTAGGAACCGAGGGGCCCATAACCTTGTAAAGGGCCGACCGCCTAAGCATCAAGTCCGAAGTTCGAGCTCTTCACTCCTTCCAGGAGCTGCATGCGCCTGTGTTATTAATCAATGGTTTCCTATTTCGGCGTTTCAAGGAATTTAAGGACTATTTAAGGCTTTAGGGCCAACTTTAGGGCTCCATGCCCCGAAGCCCCATTGCACCCTACAGTAAGCGCGGCAGAGGAGCTTCACGTTGTTTCATGGCGACCCGGACATCTACATCAATGAGGCTCAACGGCGGTTCCCAAAACACTGACCACCTGACTCGGCCATAAGGGCTCTTTCAAAGGTACTATAAGGGCTTCTTTAAGGGGTACTACAAGGGCCTTTTGACGGTCTAAGTCTAGGCTTTTCGAGTTCTTGAGAGTTCCGGGGTGCATCCCATAATTTTCGGTAGGCCGATAAAACACCTCAGTCTGCTTGAACTTTCCTGAAAGGGGCGCGCTTTTGCACGCTTCCGAATACCAGCTCAGTTCAAGCTTGTTACTTTCGGGAGCCTCTTAAGATACCCTAACCCACTTTTTCGTATGTTAGTTATTATGAACCTTAATATACAATTTATACGTGCCGTAATTAGGTTTCGGTAGATTAAGGTATTGCTGAGTTGAGGTGGCCAGCTCTCTACCTCAACACTGATCGTCAACCCGGCTCATGAATTGAAACAAGAATCCAAGCCGAGCCCTGGGTATCAAAACAGCCCAAAAGCCTTATATAGTATGGTCTTTGGGCCCAAAAGCCTTAATATTATGAGTCCAGAGATTCCTCGGGGAGGAAAGACTCTCAGAAGCGTAACAAGCAGACCCCAGATGATGGGATGCTACGTAGAAGGACCTCCAAACAAGGTAGCCCGAATCCTTATACTTACCTTTGGTTAGTAGGGAATGGAGGAATGGGGTACAATTATAACTATAACTACCATTACTACCATTCTTCCTATAGATCCCTTTTAATGAACCCTATAGACCCCTTTAACGGAACCCTAAATATCCCCTATTACTACCATTCTTCCATTCCCTACTAACCAAAGGCCAAAGGTATAAGGACTATCCAGGAGCCCTCGGCTCTAATGCAAAAAAACCCCTTATAGTGCACCCCAGAAAGTTGGAACATCGATTTAGGATGATTCATGCTGGGATTCCCTTTGCTTTACTTTAAGGGAGTGAGGCTAGTCATGTTCCAACTTTCTAGCTTCTACTGTATAGTTTGGATCGCCGTAAAACCCAACCCTGAACCCTGAATTGCAAGAATCCTTGGCTCTTCGGAAGCCGCATAAAGTATAATCACTATAGTCCTTGAACCCAAAACCTAAATTCTCCCTGAACCCTAAACCCTAAAGTGTAATCCCTGAACCTTAAATTGTAAGAATCCTCGGCAAAAGGTCGCCATCAAAGAGGCGCTCTCTTTGGAGGTGACTGCCTCCAAGGCCCTGCACAGTTTTGTGTGGTTCAGGGTTTTCTGTTCAAGATTGGCTGCTCTGGTCTTGGTCATGCATCTATAGTCTCTGTTGTAATTAGTTCTTTTTTGAGGGTACCGCACAGGATCCTGAGCACAAACTTATAGTTAAACCAAAAACATGAACTACGATAGAGACTATAGAGACTATTGGTAGAGCTTTGCAGCACAGGAGCTTTCACTGCTCCCTAAACCCTAAACCCTAAACCGTATCCCTGAGCATCGTGTGTTCTCAAGGCTTTCGGGAGCCCACGGTCCTGAGTTCCGTCACCCGGCGCAGCCATGGGTGTGCCGGGCCTGTCAGAGTGGCTCAAGGCGCTGAGCCTGGAAGATCGCAGCCGTGAGGTGATCGCTTGGTGTGAGGAACAAGGTGCTGCTACCTTGACTGAAGTTGCAGAGAATCGGGAGGAGCTAGCGCATGTCTTGGGGGACATCCCTGAGCTAAAGGAAGGAGGAGCCTTGACACTGGCCGAGCTTGTCTCACAGCGTATCTACAGTCATGATCTGGAGGAGATCCTGATAGCACTCATCTCTGTATTGGACGAGGACCAGCTGCAGCATGTGGAGATCTCGCTGAAACCCGGGCTTTCTGCTCTTCTTGCCCGCTTGGCACTCCGATGCCGACAGGCTCCACCCGCTTCCTGTTCTCCTGGGCCACAAGGCAGTGCTGCCAGTGGTTGCCTCGGAGACTCGCGTGCTCCACGTGGGATTGCCCTCACTGCCGAGACGGCATCGCAGCTTAGTCCTGGAGACCAAGTTGTTCTCCATGTGCTCGCTGGCCGCTGGCAGGGTTGGCACATCTGCGAAGTCCTGGAGGTGAGGACGCAATCCTTCTACCTGCGCCACGTGGAGGACGGCTTCGAAGAAAACATTCCGTGGGCCCTTCTGGGTGGTGGCTCCTACCACATCGAGCTTCTGGGCCAAGACAGCCATGTGTCTGAGCCCAGCTACTTCACCAAGACCTCGCAAGTGGAGGTCACCGCGGCGCCCTACATCAGCAGGCGTGACGCGCGGCTCCTGCGCCTTGCCGAGCGCGGTGTGGGCTCGCAGCGAGGCGCGCGAGGCGCTGATGAACTCTGCGATGGTTGCGGCCGATCCGCCTGGCGCGGCCAACGCAGCCGCGAGGACGGAGCGCTGTACTGCGACGAGTGCTGGGCGGAGTGGCCGGACAGTTAAAGGTTTGACATGGTTAGACGCTCCAGCCATACCCCCATGCTTCGGGGACATAAAGACAGTCGGCGATACTTTGGATACTCCATATCTTGGTCAACCCAGAGAAATCATCCACAGCAGAAAGCTGGCATTCCTGGCTCTTTAAATCCTATATAGACAACCATGTATCATCATGTATCTACTACTATATAGTTTTAACCCTGTGTAGATGCGCCGTCACTAATATGGATCAATCTGCAAGGGGTCACAGGCCCCAGCACCAGTAGCCGACCCCGGGCTGTCCATCCCGAGATCCTCTCAGAACACCCGAAGCACTTGGAAGTTCATGTGTGGTTATAAGCCGGGCTATAAGTCCCCCCCCCCCCCCNCCCCCCCCCCCCCCCAAGAAGGGTTAGAACAAGAGCTATCCTACCTATAACCCCAATTATAACTAACCATGAGCGTCCAAGCAGGGTTTAGGGCGGTTGGTGCGAGGAGCGCGAACTCACGGCATGCAGATGCCTCCCCCTTCAGCCCCGAACCCTGTGTAGCAACCTTAGCTACAGCTCTCACGCCGATCCTGCAACACTGTGACCCCACATCCAGAAACTCCATTAGTATAATGCCTAAAGCCCTGATTCCCGAAGGGCCAAGATTCAACAACCCGGGCTCAACCCAGCCTAAACCCTACACTTCCTAAGCCCCAAACCCAAAGATCCTAAACCCTGACCCCCGCTTATCCGGCTTATCCCAGCCTAAACCCCCTAGACCCTAAACCCTAAACCCCTTTTCTTCCCCGAGAACTTCGCAAGGCGAATTCGGAGACCTGCGTCTGCGCCAAGCCGGCGACCAAGGCTAAACGAAGGGCTCCAGAGTAGCTTTTTCGGGGTGCCGTTAGGGACTGCAGGGTTTCCTTTAAGGGACTTCTGGGTTCCCTTTAAGGGGACTTTAGGGTTCCTTTAGGGGACTTTAGGGTTCCTTTGGGGGGACTTTTGGGTTCCTTTGGGGGGACTTTAGGGTTCCTTGATAAGGGTTCCTATACAGGGGCTGTATAGGGGTCTTAGGATTTCCTTTAAGCGTTTCTTTAAGGCTCCTTAGTTTGAGGCTTTCCAAAAGGGGTATTACAGGGTTCCATTCAGGGATTCGATGACGTCAGGATTGGGGATTTTTGCAGTGGATTGCGCGAAAGAGCAGGCTTGTTATCAATCCTGTTTGGCGAGTTGGTCCAGGATGCTCGTGCGTGTGAAGCTCAGGACCATTCATGTATGTATGATTGCATTCATGTATGTATGCATGTATGCCTGTGTGTATATGTATGTATGTGTGTGTATACATATATATATATATGTATGCATTATGCACACAAATACAATCCGTCAACAGGGTCCGCGAAAGTCCCGCTGAAGTAGCCGCGAAAGGAAAACACTTCGGAGCACCACAGTTCACACATCTGGCCGTTTCCGATACAAACACCACATATTTGTATGTGTATACAGACACCTCACACACACACACACATATATATATATACATACATACCGACCTAAACTGATAGAAAGAAAGATAGATAGAGTTACATAAAGACAACAGCTAACGTGCCCTTGTTTCCTTTTGTATGCTGACTTCTCTGGAGTCTGGTGGATCTCCAATGGAGTACGCTAACACTGTCGTACGAAGATCGACCCTTAAAGGGACCCTGGTTGTTCGCCGAAAAGGTCCATGAGCCCATATAGTCATATAGTATATATATATATATTATGGCCTTACAGTATATAAACTCTAAACCCTAAACCCTATAATCCCTAATATAGTCCCTATATAGGTACTCCAGGCCCCAAATCCGACATCCAAGCAGGAGCGAGTGCTGGAGCTGCTCCGAGTGCAGCTTCGAGAGTTCAGCAAGGAGCGCACTTTGTTGGAGTTTTGCATTAACCCTAAGGGTCCAAAGAACCCAATAGTTAGGTACTTAGGTTTAGGATAGTAGTTATGTAGCTCAATATTTAAGAGAGTATATGATTATTAGGTACTTGGACCCTTAGGGTAAGGGTCCAAGCATGCATACATATATATATATACGTATGTATTCAATAACTAGATATACTCGCGGTTACACACAAAGACCTATGGCACCCCATGATAAGACGCGATGAAGGCTAATTACATCCGTCGAGACCCTTTTAATGTCTTCAGGATTGACGGCTGTAAGGTGGGAACCTGTGTTCGTTCTAGTATGTTAGGGGCTGCAGTGATCCTAAGTTACAATCGACTTAGGGTTTGCACTTTTGCCTCTGTAGGGGTATAGAGTTCAGGATCCAGGGTTTAAGATGGCGTATATGGTTCAGCTTCGACTGAAAAAAGGTTTTTACATGGACATATGAGGATCTACGTAGGCCAGTAGCCACACAAGCACATGCGCGAAGAGGCTTTTGGATGTATTGCGGTCCGAGGGAGTGGGGGTTCATGCTAGGGATTTTGAGGAGTGTAAACAGGGCGGCTGCTGACTATTGATACATTGGTGAGTGTAGAAATTGAGTCTTATTATGGGGACAGTCCTGACAGCCCCACTGCATATGCTGAACAGCTAGATGTTACCACATACGCATAGAGAGACAATCTGCCCCTAGGCGGAAGTGTGCTTCGTTGCTCTGCGACAGGCAATCTTTCAGCAGAAGCTCAATGATCTGAAGCAGAGTTACGACACTGCATCAGGACAGTAGGGCAGTTGCGGTGTTAGGTAATTGCATGCAGACGCCTGGTGATGTCCTATTTCTGGGTGCAGACACAACAGGGATCTACCCACAAGTCGCGATATTTGGTTTGGGGAGCTTGTGAAGTGGGTCGGAATCGATACCTGAAGGATGCCCAGGCCTTCTTGCTTAGGCGGTTTACAGTTACAGGGTTTTTGTGGCTTGAGGGACTATCCCTAGGCTCTAAACCCTCTTACCCTGGGCATCAACACAGCCCAAAAGCCTTATATAGTATGGTCTTTGGGCCCAAAAGCCTTAATATATGAATCCTTAGATTCCTAGGGTTAAGGGACGAGCAGGATCTGGGGCTTCGGGCTGAAACCCTCCATCCCACAGCGCGCAGCATGACTAAAACCTCAAACCCATACATCTTACACCCTACACTCCCGAACCCCATAAACACCTAAACACATCGAAAACTTGAACTAGTATAATTAGGGCCTGGTCTGCGATCATATCCCCCTGGAGCTTGGATGTAGCTTTTTCTATAGTCTACCACCGGCTCCCCCTCTAATTCTGGATGCCCCTGTCCTAACCCAAGCGCCTATACACAACATTGCAAAACTCTATAAACAACCGTATAAGACCGCGACTCCACTCACAAAAAAAACCTTTGCAGGCCTTGTATGATGCTCCATACAGCCATCAATGGACGCCTTACGAAGCCCCTATGGAAACCTACACCGCTCTATAAATCCTGGTAAAACCGTTTAGTGGCTAGGGCGTGTCGCCGTAGTCAGTCCCAAGTTCAAGTTCTGTGACACAGTGGTTTAGGGTTTAGGCTTCAGGGTGTCGTGCTACAATGCAGCTCAAGCCCAGCTACATAGGAGATTAGACCCCAGGACTCACTGGACCCAGGACCCCTCAATCCTATGTAGGCTGAGCGCCATGGTTGTGATGGCCAGTAGCTCAGATGATGGTCGAGGTGAGGGAGTGGCATCCCCTAGAGCTCCAGGTAGGGGATATAATATATGGTTAGTAACCTACTATTTAGGCAACTGGAGCCCTAGGCATCATGGATCCAGATTCTGCGGGCTCTTAGTGCGCGGCATGAAGCTGCGGCCACAGAGCCTGCGTGGGCACAGGGATCAGGTGCACAGGCTCACGCCATCCCACGAGACTCCACTGTCCCTTAACTAAGGAATATACCTTAAATCATATTAGTGATCCTTAAGGTATATTCCTTAACTAAGGGATATTGGAGTCTCTGGGGCGAGGCTCTGGCAGGCACGGTCGGACTTGCAGAACGCCACTGAGGAGGTGTTGGCATTGGTCGTGGGGGAGGCTTTGCAGCCAAGCATTCTCCGCATCGATGCACATGCTGTTCATGCCCACTGCTAAGGACAAGGGTGAACAGGGTGATCATGAACGCATTTCATCAACATCCATGCGGCAGAGCCCAGAAACAAAACACGTTCGAAAGCCATTGCTTAGCCAGAGCCCTGTAGTGCAATAACCGTTTGTGGCTTGAGTAGAGCCTGCAAGGCGCTTGCAGAGGTTAATGTCCTATTCTAATCCTTAAACCCCCCCCACAAGTAGGTACAATAATGGCCCAACACCTATGAAAGGCTATTCTTCTGCATACTTCTGGGGTCCAGATAATCCCTAAACCCTGAGCCCATGAAGCCATAATTATTACGGCGGCTATAGCAGAGCGCTTTTCAAACCCATATGAAAGGAACACAGTAAAGCCCTATCCTTTATCCCACCCTTATATAGCCCGTACAAAGCTATACAAGATCACGTGAACCAAGGCCCCCCTAATCCTGTAGTAGATGAACCCGTCTAGTAGCCTTATAGTCACATTTAGTCCCTTAAGCCCTAAACCCCAAATTTAGCCCTAAAAACCCTAAACCAGTCACCTCCATCCCCTAAACCCTAAATGAAGCCCTAAACCCTAAACCAGTCACCTTCATGTTTTGTTCAAGCCCCCTCCATGTTCTTGAACCCTAAATCCTAAATGAAGCCCTGAATCCTAAAGCGGTCACCTCTTAGTGGTTATTGTTCAAGTCCCCAAAACCCGAAACCCTAAATTAAACCCTAAACCCTAGATTAAGCCCTGAATCTGCTCTTCTTGTTCTGGTCGGAAGGCCGTTTGAAGGAACCCCATAGATCCGTATAGATCCCTTTACAGGCACCCGATAGATACCTTCATGTTCTGCTCTGAAAGGCCGGCTCTGGAAGAAGAACTTCATAGACCCGGAGCTGCCTGTGGAGGATCCCGATGGCTACTACCACCTCCCAGGCGGATGGAATAGGGGTTTACGGATTTAGTGTTTAGGGTTTAGGGATTTAGTGTTTAGGGTTTAGGTTTTGATGGCTACTGCCACCTCCCCGGCAGATCCGGAATACTAAAGGGCCTAAATAATTACCTATACTAGTTTGGGGCAGATGGACTATGGTTTTAGGGATTTAGGGTTTAGGGTTTAGGGTTTGATGGAATACTATAGGGGCCTAAATAATTACCTAGGCTATTTTTTGGGGGGGGTTCCTCATAATAATTAGAATATAATTATAATGGCCCCAAAACCCAATTAAAATGATTAAGGCCCCTATATTATGGTTTCTTGAAGGTTGGCTCTTCGGGTTTGGGGTTTAAGGTCTTGGGTTGAAGGGTTTGGGGATTTAGGGATATGGGGGTTTGTTGTGTTGGTGCTGTTTCTGGTTTGTTTTCCACTGTTGGCTCTCATAGGGCTGATGGACAAAATCCTGCACTACCCATAATAAGGAATATACCATAATTCCCATAGTTTAGGGTCCTTAGGGTCATGCAGGATTTTGTCCATCAACAGTAGTTGAGGTCGGCAGGGTTGTGGTGTTGTGTGGTTGAGGATTTGCCTTTGCTTCGGGCCTTTCTTTTGGACTGCGACACGAAAAGCTAGAATCCCCGAGCCGACACGCCCAACCCCAAAGTGTAGGGCTAGGGCTTTAGGGGTGTAGGGGCTTCGGGGTGAGTCAAGGGTTGAGGGTTTACTTCTTATACCTGCCGATGAGCTTTCGATGGCATGAAACAGCTAAGCCACATTCGAGGCCCTGTGCTCTGCAGATATCATACACGGAAAAGTATGTACACATGCATATACACAGACACACACACACACACGAACGAGTACACATACGCACGTACGCACATACATACATGCTTGCATGCATGCACGCATGATCATGAATTCACTTAGTCATTACTTCGCAGAGCTAGGTATGTACGCAAGCACGTGTGCCCATATGTAGTATGTATATATGCATACACATATTCAAGTATGTGCATGTACTATAGAATCCAGCAAGAGCGCCCCATCCCTGAACACAGGAAGAGCCGAACTTGCTCTGCGCGTGCAGAAGAGGAGCACACCATGGCTTCGATTTATAATGTAGTACAGAGTTGAGTGAACAGGATTTATGGAGCCTAGGGTTTAGGGCTTACGGTTATGACAGAGGGTGGCTCTTCAAAGCTTGCGGTTTCGGACTTACAGCAACGTTGCTGCCAAGATTTTGACTTAGGGTTTCAGAGCTCCCAGAAAAGAGGGGAGCTAAAATGGCATTCCCGAGAATCGCGTCCTTCAGTTTGCAAGTGCTGTTTCGACTTGTCCGCTGCTGGACTCAAACTCTATGAACACAGGGCTTGTGTTCTCGGATCTCGAACGTATCCCGAAACCCTCAACCATTTAGCCGAAGCAAAGCCCCTAAAGAGTCTAAATTCCTCAATGCCCCGGAACGAAGGCATGCATCGGGGCTGAAACATTGCACCGTAACAGCCTAATATAGGGTGTAAATAAGCAATACGATTGTAGTCTTAGTGCAATATACCGACCCCCCAAGAAACCCTTATTCTAATTATTAAGGCCCCTATGCTACGCCCTTAAACTAGCCCCTACAGACCCCTTTAAAAGGAACCCTTACAGGAAGCCCATTCTAATTATTGAGGCCCCTATGTTCGACCCCGAATCCGACCTGCTTGGAGGTTTCATGGGTAGTTACCCATAGGCCCCAAAGTAGTTCCTTTTGGGGGTTCATGTTTAGAATTCTATAAGGTAATCCCACAAAGGAACTCCTTTGGGGCCTATGGGTATAAGTAGGGTTATAAGTAGGGTAACTATATTTATAACCCATATTAGGGGACTTATAACCCTACTTATAACTGCCCTACAAAACCCCATAAAACCCTACAGAATGCTATAGAAACCTTAAAACGGAACCCCTATAACCCTACTTATAACTACCCCTGAACCTTCAAGTGCTCGAGGATATTACCTCGTTTCGGCTTCGAAGGCACCAAGGATGGGGTCAGGGTCCCGGTCCAGGGCATGTGGTTTAGGGCTTAAGGGTTTTAGGGTTTTAGGGTTTTAGGGGTTTAGGGTTTTAGGGTTTGAGGGTTTTAGGGTTTGAGGGTTTAGGGTTTAAGGGTTTACGGCTTGAGGGTTTATGGTTTAGGATTTAAGGGTTTAGGGCTCAGCCTCTACAAGACCTTGAAGGGTTTGAGGCTGCAGGGCTGATGAATTTGGGGCGCGGGATTTGGAGTGAGTCTGGAGTAAAGGCTTATACGGCTTAGGATGTTGCGGTTTAGGGGGTTGGTAGTCCAGTTATGAAGGTGTTTACACATGTATTGTTTTTCGGTTGAAATGTGAGGTATGCCTGAACCCACACATGCTGTATATACTTCTTCCTGAAGGGTGTTTGGATTTCGTTGACAGTCGAACCCTATACACATATGTTTGCGGTGCACTCGTGGGGATAAGCCAAGATCCGTTATATACCGATGCTGGGCAAAGGTTTCAGGGTTGCGGCAGCTGCCTGACTGTGAGCCTGATTCCAAGACCCAGATTCCTGCCTTGAAGTGTTGGGGGTAGGATCATTTAAGTAATGATCTAAACTCTCTAGGCCTTAGCTACCTAAGAGCCCTAGACCCTAAACCCTAAACCCTCAGCTACCTAAGAGCCCTAGACCCTAAACCCTAAACCCTTAGCTACCTAAGAGCCCTAGACCCTAAACCCCTGAACCCAAAGGCTCCTTGAGACACCCCGCCCTGGCCTTTAGCCTCCATGCCGTCTGAACCCAGGTTCAGGGTTAGTTATAAGGGTTCCTTTAAGGGTCCCTTTAAAGGGATCTATAGGGATTCTATAAGGGTATAGGGTTGAGGGTCTACTTGGAGGTTCAGGGGTCGGGGTAGTTATAAGTAGGGTTATAAGTCCCCTAATATGGGTTATGAGTATAGTTACCCTACTTATAACCCTACTTACAACTACCCATGAACCTCCAAGCTGCAGCCGCAGCCGGGAGGGGTCTTAGGAATTTCAGAATTTCGGGTCTCTGGTGCTTTGAGGGTCTGCATAGCTTGGTTTGGTTCGTGTGCCTTTGCCGGTTATGGTTTCGTTTATAGGGATCTCCCCCGAAAAGTGCATACTTGCCATGAGGAGTAGACGGTAGGGTTAGGGCGGAGATGCCGTGTTGAGTTGGAGAGACCATGCAGAGTTGCTTCCTGTGTTACAGAACTGCTGTGTACACATGACCGAGGTCAAGGATATGATTTGCCACGGCCTTAGCTCCTGGCACTTTTCGGACCAAGCCTGTGGTATACAATGCATGCAAGGTTCGCTGTTTTTGGTGTCTGGGGTCGAGTCTCGCTAGAATCTAGAGTTTTGCGTAGGCTTCACATCCGAGGGATGTCTGTTGGAAAACGCAGGATACTACAGAGGCCAGTCCCATAAGCCAAACTATAACCTTAATCCCAGCACTGGCTTTTTCATTCCGAGCTCCCTGTTCAGAGCTTTAGTCCTTCGTATCCTTAGTACTGCATCCCAATGCACCCTCAGCCCGAAACACTTCCACCTCCGCTGTTTGAGGGTTTTGTGGTTTAGGGTTCACGGTGCAGGAAATGCGTTTCGCCGGTTGAGACTAAAGGGTCCAAGCGCCGAATAATCCTCACATTTTCACAACAAAACACTTATATTACGTCTCGCCAAGACTCCACCTACTAATTATGTTCTGCGTTGGACCTTTCGCAGGGTTTTGAAACCCTAATTCTGGGCTTTGGAGTGCCATACTTTAAACCTTTTCTTCTTAAAGGAACCATTATGAAATAAAAGTTTATACTTTTTTCTCCCTGGTTACTGAAAAGCCCAGAATTAGGCCCCCCCCAAGGCCAGAATCCGAAGACTTGAACTGCTTTACGTGGGAGGGCTTTGTGTTTTTGTTGGGGGTTTCAGTGTTTTCAAGTTCGAAAGCAATAGCCCCAACCCACAGCCCAGTAAGGCTCTAACCTTCCGGACTAATGCGACGACGGCTTCGGGTTTGAGTTTTTAGCGGGTTCATGCCACGCCAAATGATTTCGGAGATTTTATTGTGATCTTACTCTTCGCCGTTACCCCCTGAACCCTAACCACCTAAACCTTCTGCACCCCAAACTTAAAAACCTTAACCCAAAATCGCTAAACTTCCCCCCCCCCCCCCCAACCATTAAAACAGCCCAGAACTATAGATCAATAGACTCCCGCCCCGAAGTCAGTTTCCCAAAGCCGTGAAGCCCTGGAGTTGTTCCTCGCAGCCTCAAGCCTGATCCAAGATCCTAGAAGGTTTGAGGCAGTTCGAATTTTCATCTTTAGGAACCCTAAACCCTAAGCCCTTCATCTTTAGGATCTTACAATTCTACTCCAATGGAGAATTTCCTGGAGGGGTTTCACGGCTTAGGATGCAGGCTCGTCGGACAAGGCGAGCTTGGTAGCATGATTCTGTCTCGCATCCGGAGGGAGCTGGCTTAGGGTTTAGGGTTTAGGGGGTCCCAGTACTCAACGAGTTGTTTCGATAGCAGGGCTTGCTCGGCTTGGTGTCCAGAGTTGATACTCGTCTGCATACACCATAGCTGCTGTGGGCTCTGTGCAGTTTGTGAAGCCCTAAGAGCCTGATTCTTCCTCGCCTCCTCTCAGGTCATTGTGCCAGCTATCTTGAAGAGTCGGACGTTGCGCACCTCTTCGATAGCCTGAACATGAAGCCAGACCCTGAGAATGCCTGAGCACTATATGTATCTTCAAGTAAAAGTTCACGGACTTTGGGCTTTAAGATTTCGGGGTTAGTTTTTGGCGAGCTCAGGATAACTTCGATGCATGGTGCATGGTCTCTGAGACGGACAAGAAATTGGGACACAGGGCTCTGTGAGGTTCCCAAAAGACAGGGTTATATGGGGGGCCTGAATCATTAAGGGTTCCTGTATACATTTTTTATATACTCGACTGTAGCAGAAATACCTATGCTATCCCTTATTAATATAGGGTTCCTGAGTATAGTTATACCCGGTAATGACTGATCGTAATGTCGTCCCAACACCTTTTGATAGTTGTTGAGGCCACGATAATACTCGCAACACCAGCCCCAAATGGCCGGATCCTCATTGCAGGGATCGTAATTAAAAGTCTTGCGCGTTTCCTCCCCTTTTTCCACCAACCAGGAACATCTAAGACTCTAAGTACAAGGAGCAGGTTTACAGAGACGCAGAGAGGGTGAGAACACTTTGGCCGACGACTGCCCCGAAACCCGGAACTTCGAATTTGCCAACGGCACGTTCCTGACGGAAATCAAGCACCTACAACTTCAAAGCCTTCAGGGCAAGATACGCAGGGCATCCTCAGTCTAAAGCCCTATACTCTTGAGCCATGTTGCCGTCACCTCACTGGAAATCCTGGGCTTGAAACCTCCAACAGGCCCTCTCTTGCAAAGCGTAAACATGTCCCAGTACAGCACTAGAAGGGACACAGAAATCACACTGGGGATGGGCGGTGGGGCGGGGGGGGGGGTTGCTGACAGTGAGGACTCCTCGTAGTGGTGTTGATCAGTCAGTGTCCGCTTTAAGTTCTTGTTCGTAAAGACACCGTTAACGTACTGCCAAACAGTACATAAGGCCCCCATAATTCTGACAACCCCGAAGACGCTGTGCGAGGTTGGGTATGTCTCCTGATGCCTGTCGGCGTTTCAGAAAGCTGGCGTCGCAACTTCCAAGCTGATCTTGCACCCGTCGAAACCAGTGTTTTTCCCGTCTAAGCTATGCGCAGCTCTGAACCGTAGCCCTAAACACTACTGCTGATAACAGAACTTGCGCCATGTCTCGTTCAGAAATTCTGGGTGACGTGCTTGCTGGGCTATGTAGGCTTTTCGGTCCGCTCCTGAATCCCTATACCTAAACCCTTAAAGCCCCAAACCGCATGCTTTTGGGGTTGCTCTTCAAAGAGTATCGCTTAAAACCGCTGCCAGCCCCCAAGTTCAGCATTCGAGGATGTGTTTCGGCTTCAAGTTTTATAGGGTTTTACGGTTAAAGGGGTTTACGGGTTTGTTGAGGGTTAAGTGAAGTTGTCCCGGGCAGGAACGGCATATGGAAGTCTGGACGTTTGTTTTCCAACCGTTTCCGATGCCGTATTAACAGGCTTGAATCGTGTGTTGGCTGCACGCGTCACCGATCCCCTTTGACGTAGATCCGTGTATCAAGACAGGCTGCGGCACTGAGCTCATGCGGAGTCATCTCATCACCTCCCGCAAGGCTTTGCCTAGATCTCAATCTGCAAGCGTGCTTACTATTATCAGCATCGATGTTCTTATTTGCATCCTCATATATGTATCATCCACGTAGTTACCACCTGACCCATGCACACAAAGCCTGTGCTATTACACACTGCAGCGTGTCATTCAGTGTTGTGTCTTTTTCCGCCAGGTTTTTTGTGCACTCCTTCTACTACAGCAACCAAGAGAAATAAGTGGAGGGCGCTGCAGAGGTAGTGTACAAGTGTTGTTTAAATCGTATATTTAAAACCTAAACTCCACCCCTCCACTCCCTAAACCCTCCACGCCTCTACACCCCTCCACCCTCCTCCTCGAGCCCTCCTCCCCATCTTCCACCCTCCCCTCCCCCCCCTTTGCGCTGCGCCTGCCCCTCCACCCGCCTAGTTTGCTTCTCGGGCCACCCATGCTTCGTATTGGTCCCAATTACGTGCGTAAGGTGTGGGTGCTGACTTAAAAGCAATCATGGCCAATCTCAGAACATGGGCTACGTTTACGTTGGGGCAGCCACGACGAGGAGGCCACGATAGCCGATATCCTGCACAAACTCCGAAGATGCTTGGGGAGGTACGGGTCTGGCGGGCCCGCCCTGCACTTCGGGCACCTCTCCGAGTTTTTCTGGAAATCTTACGGCTGTCGTGGCCTCTTCGTGGCTCTCCCCAAACCTGGATTCTGTTGAAGTGCGTCCTTTCCAGCAAATCGCGTCTGATCCTGGGCCCGGCTCGTGGCTGTTGTCTTGCAATAGCCCGAGTTTCTGCTCGATGGTGTTTCCTGTTGTGTTTTACTTGGGCCAGGAGACTTGCCCCTCGTGCGACGGGAGCGAGAGCCCCCCTGTTGCAGTGCCCCCTTGGCTTGCGCATATGCGGAGCTGCCCGGCGGCCTCTTCAAGGTGCGCTGCAACCTGTGCAGGGAGCGGAGCAAGAGCTTCGTTCCTGCGGTGAAGCCACCGTTCCCATCCGAGCTGACGAAGCTGTTGGATGGTGGTGGCACAGCTTGGCTTTGTGTTCTTTTAGTTGAGTGAAGGCTTTGGGTTTATCGGTTGCATTTTGTGGTTTCGTGACGTTGGTTTGGGAAGTGCTTCATGTTTGAGCCTATCCAAAGCTGTTTGCCGCATTTGGCCGCGAGGACACTCAGACTGATTCATTTTGGAATTTCATGCTTGGCAGGCTATATGAAGATGAAATTGCATAAGTAGTGTCAAACGCGTGTCTTAGCATGTTGCCAGGGTGTGTCTGTCTACTATTCGGCGTGAGCTGTGACAGCTTCGCCGTCTGCGAAGTTCATCCTCGACGTGGCCGATTGTGGGGAGCAGGTTGGGCTTCAGTGGGACTGTTTAGCGGCGTAGTTTGAGGGACATCGTGTGTGTGTGTATACATATATATATATATAGTGCCCACTTCGGAAGTGGCCCTATGCCCGCCCGAATGCCGCTCCTTGCCACGCCAAGTGAGACTCATGGCGTGAACCGTTTCAAGATTACGAAGATGTCGAAGCAGGAATGCTTGAACAAGGAGCTTCGGGGTTATGCGTGTGGGTGTTGTCTTGTTGTTCTCTTTGACTCTTTGTGCGCGCCAGGCGGAGGTTTAAATTCAACTACCTGGAGTTTTTTCTTGACGGTGTCCGTGATGTGGCAGGTTAAAGCCGATCCCGGATCGTTTCTACCGGGCTGCTCGCGGCATCTTGCCCTGCGAAAATGACATTCTGCTGGTCTCCAGCTTGGTTTCAGTCAGCGTTTTTTCCCTTATGGGGTTTCGTGGGACATAATGAACTTGTACCAGCGACGACCCATAGACTGCCTACGCCGCTGCGGACGTCAAAGGCATGTAATGATCAGCACTGCGCTTGCGGAAGATGAAATCCGCCTGCCCGAAAGCAGCACGAAGGTTACCGCTTCTTGTCGGCGTGGAGTGCACGCAACTGTTAAGAGTAAGCCGGGAGCATTTGGCCACTAGGTCCTTTGCGTTCGAGGGATGCTTTGCATGCAAAGCAACTGCTGTAGGTGGCTGCACAGGCTTTCCATGGCTTGCCATCTTTCGGCCTGGATTTGTGCCAGCGCACCGACAAGCGGCTGCATGGTCCAGGCCAGGCGTGCCAGCGGTTAGCCGTGCATTCAGGTAGTTTTCTATTGATTTTGTGGCAGCCAGTAGCGCTTTTTTGTTGTGTTAGAGCATTGATTAGAACGGTCAGTTCTCTGTTTTCAACACTGCGGCTGCGGCTCTGCAGCGTCCCACCGCATAAGCATGTTGGCCTCCACCCCTCCCCTCCACTCCAGCCTTCACCACTCCACCCCTCCGACCTCCAGCCGAGGACGGAAGGGAGGGGCAGAGGGCTGGAGGCGGGGAGGGGTGGAGGGTGGACGGGTGAAGGGGGGTGTATATAGAGAGGGATCCGCTTGTAAATGGCCTTGGCGGCCCGGGCCCGAAGCCAATGGAGGTAGTACAAAATGTTTGTTTAGGTATGCAAAATCCGCTTATTTAAATATAGTCACCCTCTACAGACACATCGAGAGATGTCGATCGGTCTTTGCTCTTTCGTATTATTTCCCGGGCTTTCTTGTCGGTTACCATCCCATCATGTCCTACAGGCATATGTTTCAGAGAAGACGGTGCCCTAGTGAAAACGGTCAATAGTAGGTAGGCTTCGTAATTCAATTCAATCACACCATACAAGAGACCCCACCCCTAAGTCCTAAACCCTATACCCGAGACTACTAGACCCCTGCAATGTGACCAAATCTTTGAGCTCAGCCTCCTGCAGCTTCGAGCCGTGCAAGGCACGCCTGGATGCATCATCCTTCGGCTCTTTGCAAACGCGAAGCGTAGCATCTCAGTGTGTCTATGAATATATATAGTTATATACTTGCACATAAAACAATATTCCCAACAAAATTGATCTAATATATCTAATGGCGATATCAATATGCATAAGAAGAAGTAGGATAGTAATACCAACAATCTCAACAGTACGAGTTGATAATCCGAATGTTGCTAGTACTGCTGCTAATGCCAATATTAAGAACAGCAATAGTACTGTATTACACATTCGTAGATATTAAAATCTTTGTGGTCAGCATACAGCAACAACACTAGCAATAATCGTCATAAGAACATTGGTGCCAAGAATTGTGACGAAAATAATCATACTAACAATGACAGTATACATGCATATATATATAGATATGTCTGTAGAGAGATATAGATAGATGAGTAGATAGTTAAACAGACAGATCGATAGATACATAGATAATTAAGTACATAGATATACAGATACTGATGTTCACACTGATATTGGTACTGATATTAATGTGGATTTTGTTGATGCTCATGTTGGTATATATAGACATTGACAAGGACATTGATATGTACGGTTGCATTTGTACATAAATATCTGATATGATATGATCTGATCTGATTTGACCTGATATGGTTTGATAATGATATGATAATGATGTGATGCGATATGATATGTTATGATATGTTATGTTGTTGTGATATGACATGATTTGAAATGTTATGTTTTGATTTGGTACGTACATACCCTAAACCCTAAACCCTAAACCGTGTATGCGTGCATGTATATATGTCATGTAGGTAAGTAGATATGTAGACAAACATATCACAACACCAAATAGTTTGAAGCCATTTTCAAAGAACTCTAGCAGGAAGCCTCAACTCCCGTGCAAAAACATCCATGCCTAGTCTCGGCGCTGATCTACATTTTCGGCTTTACGCTTTATTTGGATGTTCAAACCTAAACCAAAGCAGGTCCAGTCGGTAGAGGCGCCCTACAGCACAGTCGTCGCGAGAGCCGATCCAGCATGGAATGGCGAGCAAAGGCTAAGCAAGGTTGGTGCATTGCACGGTGTCTGCGCCGATCCTGAATGGTAACTGGCCATGTCCACGCTATCCCTGGGAGTTCCTGCCGTGTACAGGGTCTTCGGTTCAGCCCGAAACACGCACCCCAAAGCCTACAGTTGAAAGCCCCAGCAGCTCGAAAGGGTCTGCGGGGGCCTGATACCTACGAGCACAGCAGCCGCAAATCCCTGAGGTCCAAACCCTCGTGGGCTCCGAGTCTTCGATTTGTTTCGCAACGGTTTAGGGTTTAGGATTTCGGGTTCTTATTGCTTGGCACGACGGTTGTGGAGGGCTTATATGGTTTCAGGGTCAAATCTCAACAGGGGCTTCGGTTTCTCGAATTCAGTGGCTCCTTGTGGTTGGGGATCGCCCTTTTGCTTGGAGCCATGCGAAGTGAAACTTTCGCAAGATTTTGAGTGACCATATATTGGCGGCCTTGATAATTGGAATAGGGTTTGCTTGGCAGATTATACTATAACTACTAGACTAAGGAACCCCCAAAATAGCAGTGGAAATTGTTTAGGCCCCTATATGTTGCTATTCGCTGGGTCGCTGGACTGTGTGGCCAACAATGGGTGTCAGGGTTATCTAGGTTAAGGCAAGGCTGCACCTCGGGGCATGGATGTGTCATTTTGTTGCCGATGGACTTGGCCAAGTCTACGGCAACACGTACTCTGGAGGTCTGAATTAGCATCTCCTTGGAACATCTTAGTCACGGTATAACTATGCCACCATAAGTTTTTTGCTATTTTTCTGCCTCCATATTGCCCCTTTGCGCGACCACTCTTCCGTTCTACGGCCGCCTTGGGGCTTGTGCCACGACCCACCAGTGGTTCCCAGCCGCTCTGATGCGCACTCGGGGCTTCATTTCATGTATTTCATGTAAGGTCTCAAGCCCATTCTGTCATGAAGCGGTAATCGGTTTTCAAGCCTAAGTTTCGTTTGAACGGCAATAGGTTTTTAAGCCTGCAGCAAATCCGAATTCCCGGACCCTGCAAGCACCCGGCACCCTCGCAAAACAGATAGTATCCGAAAGCACTGAAACCCCGAAGACCGGGACGACAAGTTCCCAAAGTCAAGAACGAGACTGTTTTGTTGTTAGCCGGGTTACCTTACTTTCTTGGATCGGAGCTGTAAAACAGCTTATCCCCCAACGAGGTACTACAGTTCAGGGTCTAGGTAGAGCAAAGCCAGGAATTTCGCTGCAGGTGGAAGATGTTCCTCAACCTGAAGCCCTGAACCCATAAACCCGAATCTTTGCCTCTTTACCCCACTGTATTCACAGAGACGCCATGACCCTTTGATTAAGCAGTATCCCTTGTATGATTCACTTTAAGCGATATTCCTCAATCAAGGGGTTATGTCATCTCTGAGATCCTCATTCATTCCCAGCCCTACAGCGGAATCCTAACGTCTACACCCCAACACTCAGCCATTAATCTTCGACACCGGCAAAAATTCTTGAGACCTGGGGCCCCGCACTTTTGTTGATCAATGACGATAGTTGGTAGCAGATGACGCCGTTTTCACACGTCACCACCGGGTTTCGGCCATCACGGAGGTTGCACCATAGGACGCAGGGATGGCACATGAACTCTACTTGGGCGAGCGGCTTAAGCCTTGAGGGACAGGTAACAGTTGAATTCTCGAGTAGCTTTGGGGCCGGTTTGGCTCCCACCGTCGTTACGTGAGTTGCCATTAGTATTGGCATGTATCAGGAGGGTCTTCGTAAGGAGGGACATAGGAGTCTATACACGGATCAGATCTTTACCCCTGCGATGACATTCTGGGTGCTAGGAACTAGGAACCATGTCCTTCCTGATGAAGGTTATATCATGACCCCTACGGAAACAAAAAAGGTGCTGGGAACCATGCCTGTTGGAGTTTCTTAGTAAATGTTGACAGTAGCTGACTTCAACCCTAAACCTGGAACCCTAAACACCCTAAGCCCTAAACCCTCAACCCGAAGCCCCAAACCTTGAGCCCCTAAACCCTAAGCCCTAAACCCTAAACCGCCGAAACCCTAAATAAAACTAAACCCCCAAACCCAAGAAGCGAGTCCCGAGATGCCGAGATCCCGTCTTGAGAGTTGTTGTCGCTCGCTGGTGGCTTTGAGTCGGCTCTGTTCCGCCTTCCCGACACTGCTTTTTCGACATTGCGTAGCAGGTGACTTGCAATTTCTCGCTACGTAGTTTGGCGATGTATCATCTAAAACGTACAAAAGGTAATATAGAATGTAAAGTATCTGATATATAATCGTAGTTTCTATGGATCATGGCAGTCGGAGCCTACCCACACACGACCCTCTCATGTTACCTTCTGATCCGGACAGAGCCGCTGGCCTAGCTGTAAAACGAAGCTCGCATAGGTGAGTTTCTACATTCTAGCCTCCGTCATGTAGATTTTTTTTTGGATCCACTTGAGTTTGGGGTTTGGGCTGTTATTTTGTCTCTCCTCTCTCACTCTCTCTCTCTCTCCTTCCTCTCTATCCCTCTCGAATCTGACCTCTCTATCTATTTTGTTTTCTCTCTCAGTCTCTCGCTCCATCTCTCTCTATCTCGCCATCTATAAGTCTATAAAACAGAATCCGGGAAGATCCTGGAGAACTTGCCGAACCAGGGATCTCGGTGAATAGATGCACTGGGTAAGCACGGCCCCCAACGTACCCTGAATCCTGCATATGCCACATCGCAATTGGAAGACCCAGATGGAACCGACGGTGCTTGCCAACTGTACGACGAGCCGTGGCCGTCAATAGACACCCAAAGCAGTGTGGTAATTATAGAAATCGTATTGTGATGATAGTACTATTGTTTGACCCCGGCCCGAAACCATTCTATTCAATGAGGCTCTTGTGTTACGGACATCTAGGGCTTCGGGCTTGTCGAGCCTACGCGCAAACCCTACTTTTATCACTTCTAGGCTTCCATGACGACATGTTAACGCTAAATCCCAAACCCTGTTAGCCTACAGTAAACCCCGAAAAAGTTGGAAATCGGATCAAAGACAACTAGTGCAGGGATTCCCTATACATTGCTCTTAAGGAAAGGCTAGTGCGTTTCCAGCTTTGGGGCTTGTATTGTAAACCCTAAACCCCCTCAGCCCTGAGCCCAGTTTGGCCTAAACCGGAAGCTGCGTCAGCTCTAAGCCCTACATCCCTTCAGCCCTAAACCCTAAACCCCCTGAAGCATAGACCGCCTCGAAGCCACATCTAGCGATCTGCAGCTTCGCATTCACGCCCCACGCCTGGCCGTTGGGCGCCCATCTTGCTCGGCATTGGTCCGCTTAACTTGCTTGCCGGTAACAAATAAGGTTTAGGGTTTAGGGTGCAGGGATCCTTGTATCAAGGATCCTTCTGTTTGTGACTATGGCCGTCTACATTCACAGCTTAGACCCTTCGACCTACAGCCCAAACCCTTGAGCCCTATCAGTCCCAAACTCCGCTAAACCCTATGCAAAACCCTACACCCTAAAACCTACAACTCCTAGAGCCCTAAACCCTGAGCCCTGGACCCTACGCCCTAAACTCAAAACCCCCAAATCTAAGAACCCTAAGCCCTAAACAGCCAAAGAACCCCAAACCCTAAACTGGAAATACCAAAGAACCCTAAGCCCTAAACCCGAAAGAGCCAAAGAGCCCTAAGCCCTAAACCCCTTGATAGAACCCTTTTGGATCCCTTTAAAGGAACCCTTATGCATCCCTTTAAAGGAACCCTGATAGATCCCTTTAAAGGAACAGATCCCTTTAAAGGAACCCTTTTGCATTCCTTAAAGGGACCCTTCTGCATCCCTTAATTTAAAGGAACCCTGATAGATCCCTTTAAAGGAACCCTTCTGCATCCCTTTAAAGGAGCCCTGATAGATCCCTTTAAAGGAACCCAACCCTTATGCATCCCTTTAAAGGAACCCTTATGCATCCCTTTAAAGGAACCCTGATAGATCCCGTTAAAGGAACCCTCCTGCATCCCTTTAAAGGAGCCCTGATAGATCCCTTTAAAGGAACCCAACCCTTATGCATCCCTTTAAAGGGAACCCTTCTGCATCCCTTTAAAGGAGCCCTGATAGATCCCTTTAAAGGAACCCAACCCTTATGCATCCCTTTAAAGGAACCCTTCTGCATCCCTTAAAGGGACCCTTCTGCATCCCTTAATTTAAAGGAACCCTGATAGATCCCTTTAAAGGAACCCTTCTGCATCCCTTTAAAGGAGCCCTGATAGATCCCTTTAAAGGAACGCAACCCTTATGCATCCCTTTAAAGGAACCCTGATAGATCCCTTTAAAGGAACCCAACCCTTATGCATCCCTTTAAAGGGAACCGTTCTGCATCCCTTTAAAGGAGCCCTGATAGATCCACCCAACCCTTATGCATCCCTTTAAAGGAACCCTTATGCATCCCTTTAAAGGAACCCTTCTGCATCCCTTTAAAGGAGCCCTGATAGATCCCTTTAAAGGAACCCAACCCTTATGCATCCCTTTAAAGGAACCCAACCCTTATGCATCCCTTTAAAGGGAACCCTTATGCATCCCTTTAAGGGAACCCTTCTGCATCCCTTTAAAGGAGCCCTGATAGATCCCTCTAACGGAACTCCGAAAGCTCCCCAAAAAAGTGAGAAGGATGGGGATCGAGCCCAAAGTCGGCTAGGTGAGTCGGGTGGCCTTCCAACAAGCTACACTCCCAGGTTTTAAGATTTTAAGATCTCAGGCTTAGGCTGTTTTTGAATTAAGACCAGGGTTTTAAAGTTACAAGACTCCCTGGGTTTAAGATTTCAGGTTTGGGGTGTTTTGAATTATACACCCTTAATACTGGATATTTGGGGCATATTAGAGGGTAGTTCGGGGGTTCTGGCTAGACTCCCCAACGGCCCCTTTCAAATAGAATCCTTATGGCCCTTAATAGGGTTGAAGATTTCGAACTCCAGGGTTCAGAGTTTAAGATTTCGATCTTAATTAGGGTATGGGCTGCAGGGTTTAGGGTTTAGAGGGTTTAGGGTTTAGGGTTCTTGGGTTCGGCCCCTGTAATAGAATCCTTATGGCCCTTAATACTGGATATTTGGGGTATATTAGAGGGTAGTTGGGGCGGTCTAGCTACACTCCCCAGGTTTAAGATGTCGAACTTAAGGGTTCGGGGCTTAAGATTTCGAAGCTTCAGGGTTCAGGGTTTAAGATTTCGAACTTAAAGCTTCAGCGTTTCAGGTTTCGAACTTCAGGGTTCGAAGATCAGCTTTTTAGATTTCGAGTTTAAGGGTTCGGCATAGGGTTCAGGGTCTATAGGCTTCAGGGTTTAGGGTTTATAGGGTTCAGGGTTTAGGGTTTATGGGGTTCAGGGTTGAAAAGGCTCCTGCAGGGTTTATAGGGTTTAGGATTCAGGGTTCTGGATTCAGTGTTTAGGGTGCAAGGTTTGGGCTTCAGCGTTTAGGGTGCAGGGTTGAGGGTTCCGGGTTTAGCGTGTGCGTATGTGTATATATATATACGTATATATATATATAGAGGGTTTTGGGTTCAGAGTTGAACTAGGTTTATACGGTTCAGGATTTAGGGTTATCGTGGGAATCCTTCAAAATTTGCAAGTCTCTCAGAGTTTCGTGTTTCAGGGTTTCGAGGTCCGCCCTTGCAGTACTCTTACATAATGCGTTTCCCCCTCCGTGTTTCTTTGGTGGGAGTGTTCTCCTTAGCATGATTGAATATTCTGGCGTTTTGGAGCTTGGATGTGTGGATGAGGGTTTTGGGCCGAGGGCTTGCGGCTGTTGGTTTTGGAAGCCTCAGGGTTGAGGGTTGCAGCTACACTCCCAACAGTCTGGGGCTCAAGACTACCCAGGTTCAGGGAAGTCGGGGGTTCGTCTAAGGATACGGCTACCTTCGATCCTGCCACTCAAACAACAGCTTGAAGATCCATCTTCGGGTAGCTAGCTCTTTCGGGTTCGGGCTTCGGTGAGGGTCTACGGTGCAAAATTGTGTTTGGGACATAGTCAAAGATGCAAGACATGGACTTCTAGGGCCTCGGAGTGTACTTCTGCAAAGTGTGCCACCAGGTTCTGTGGAGCGCGCCTTCATTTTAGTGAGAAGCCAAGATCCCATATGACGAAACGTTGCATCGCATAACCCTGTAGCATACAATGCAACAGAGCGTAGTGTAACTGCCACTGCCGTTGCCAACAACACACGAACTATTATAGAACACAGGTATCATGTACATCACATACAGATGCGTGCGTTTACAGCACATGCGGCAGGCGCCCATCCAAAGCCTTGGGCACCCCCCGGCCCGCACTTTCAAATACGTAAACACAAGACCCCTAAAACCCCCAACCGTGGATATCCCCACAATTTTTTCTGGTAGCTGGCAACCCCCAAGCACCATGGACCTTCGAACTTTTGGAAACAGCACAGCCCCAGCATAGTTCATGGGTTAGTTTACTATAGGGGCCTAAATAATTCTTATTTTGGGGAGCTCCTTATTGCAATTATAGTGTAATTGGCCCCAAAACCCTGTTCTAATTCTTAAGGCCCCTATATGATGTAGGCAGGGGAGCTCCTGAGCCAGGTGTACTATGGGGTTCAGGGGCCTCAACAGTTCGCATAGGGCTTCCTTTAAGGTATCTTTACAGGGTCATATAAGGGTTACTAGAAGGCTTCTATGATAGCCCCATGCTATAGGTGCCTGAATAATTTGAGGGGGAAGGGTATACTATGGTATCAATGTATGATAAGGACTATAGGGGATGCTATTACTAATTATTCCGACGCCTGGATGGGGGATGGCATTGGTTTGAGCACGGGATTAGACCCTACCAAGGGCGGTCGCCACTTGTCTTCCAGGTGCCGGCACCTGCAGCTGCAATCCTGCATTCGTCATGTCCAACGTGGCGCTATCTGTCCGAAACCGTGGCCCCTGACCCCCTTTTCCCGAATCTCCTGAACCCACGTAAGTTGCATCCTTCAGCATACCCCCTTCAGCTCAAGGAATCTTGCCAACTGTTTTCAGAGCTTGCCCGTCTCCGATCAGCCACGAATTTCTTGAAGCCTCGGTCACGCGGCGCAGATCTAGTGGGCAAATATGGGCTTTCGGAGTTGGCACCGAATTATTCCGGGGGTTGGTGTTGGATCGAGTCTTGAACTTTCAAGTTGAGGGTGCTTTTGCCGATCTGCCCTGCCAATCTTGCCGCTGGACCAAGGAGTCAAGCTCCATCTCCTATAGATTCTTTGGCTGACGTAGCTAGCGGTGGAGGACATGACGCACGCCAGCTTAACGATAAATCCGGCCATACACCCACATCCTACCTAGAGGCTCATACCCTACCCCTGTTTTAGGATACCTAGTTTTATGTTTAGGATCTGATATCTTAAAAAGTAGGCGCCCTAAAAAAGGGGTAGGGTAGGAGCCTCCAGGTACATAGTGCGGCCGCATGCAAGCCTGAACTGGGTTTTTGTTTTGGCTATTCGCCGCATCTTACACTTCCTGAACCGTGAAGTCTTGTATAAACCCTCTCAAGCTCATACAGCATTATGCAGAGTTTGATCCCTAGCCGGAAATGATTGTAGCCTTAAGCTCTGAAACTCAATGCCCGCAAATTATGAATCCGACAGCAGTGGTCTCCCCAAGCACGGTACATCTTCCACTTTATAGGGACAGGGTTCACGGCCCAATGCCAATATTTAAGGCTTGTTCTTTCTGCACGGGATACTGGGCTGCCTCCATAGGGTGTACAGGACAATCCCTTGTGAGGTTTTGGGGTTTTGGCTGCAGGACTTTGGGGGCGTGGGCTTCGATGCCTTTAGAACCGAAGCTTGAGGAAATCACATGGATTGGAACATTCACTTTGAGGGTTGTTTTCTCTTTTTTGTACGCGGGGTTTAAGGGTTTAGGTCCAGCTGTGTGGTAAGATGGCAGAAGTTGCGTGCCCTGTCATGTGCTTCCACCCAGACGTCTTTTGAAGTCATGCTCCGTCCATTGCTCGCCAAGCCTTGAGTATGTCATGCGCAGCCATCATTCGGATAACCGTTGTTTCAAGAAGCTGTGGCGATGATCCGGTCTCAAATCCGCAGAATCTGAAGAAGCAGCAACACCGATGTTTGCAAGCATTCGTTGGACTGGCCTTGTACCTTGTAGACTGGGCATCATTGCTCGGTACTGTTTCTGGTAGTGGTGGTAGTGCTAGTAGTGAGTAGTGGTTGTGGTAGTAGTGGTCGTCGTCGTAGGCGCAGTCGTATTCGTAGAAGTGGTAGTCGTAGTTGCAGTAGTAGTTGTAGTAGTCGTCGTCGTCGTCGTGGTCGTGGTCGTGGCAGTGAGTGGTACTGGTGTCCGTAGTCGTGTTGTCGTCGTAGACGTAGTCGTGGTAGTAGTAACAGTAGCAGTAGCGGTAGCAGTAGCGGCAGCGGCAGCGGTAGCGGTAGCAAGTAGCAGTTGCAGTAGCAGCAGTAGTAGTAGTAGCAGTAGTAACGGTCTGGGTGGTGGTGGTTGTAGTACGGCCTTTGATCCCTTCACCAAAACAGTAGTCTCTCAGGCTCGTCTATGTGACCCCCGAACCATTGGCTATGACCTCAACAGAATAGGTAGTCGGATCCGCAGGTACACCCGGAACACCTTTGAGCTGCACATATAGACTTCGAACCTTACTGACCTCCACCCAATTTCGTAGCTTCGTGCAGTCTTAAGGCCCCGTAGACACATCTGCCTTCTTGTTCATTCACCTCCAAAGCGAGCTTGGTTCGGGGCGGACCTCCAAAGGGGGCTTTCGACCGATGTTGGGTTCACTCGCCAGACCTAGCTGCTTCGTGGTCGCGCCGCATACATACGTAAACAGTATGAACACAGGCATAGCTTATGATATGGATCGCCCAACAGCCAAACCAATGAGCATGGGCATACAGGGAGGAGGACGAATAGGACCAGACTCATCCTATCTTATGGCTCTATGTAGGACCAGACCTGTGCTATCTTATGGTTTCATATGCAGGGATATTCGTTTGTGACCACCTTACTAGTTCAGGCCAAACTCACGAGCATGAAGGGTTAGTTCATCTGTGTAGTTTGGACAAGCTGGAGGCCACTCAGGGTGTACAGGCAATGCTTGGAAACAGAACGTGGTACCGTAGTGACTTCATGTGGTTGAAGCGTTTTCTCTTCCGTCGATCATGGTTTGCATTGTTCATGGCACCTGTTTAAGCGGTGCCGATGTTCCTGCCTTTGGAGCCACCTGTGCGCCGTGTTGTAACGGCACGTCTCGCTTGCCTTCGCGTGCGGGAAGTTTCAAGTGCCATGGCCAGTCAAAGGTGCGAGCCGGCTTCGGTCTCCGTGTGTGCACTGGGGGGAAAATCTGTAAGCCCTACCTCAACCCCCAACACCCTGACTTATCTAAAGAAATCAGAAAATACAATTTCGGAATCGTAAAAAAATGCAAGTTTCATTAGGGTCTTCCAGGTAGAACCTTAAGCCACAAATCCTATGCCAGCACCGGTACGGTAGAATGGTAGAACCCTAAGCCCCAAATCCTATGCCAGCACCGGTACGGTAGAATACCGTAAACCCTAAATCCTAAACCTTGGGCGAATTCAAGAAGCTTCAAACGCACCTACTCTGGAAACCCTACAATTATATGGCGGAAATGTCATATGTCAGAAATGCCTGATGTAACTTAATATATTTCAGATAATTAGCAGNTGGGCGAATTCAAGAAGCTTCAAACGCACCTACTCTGGAAACCCTACAATTATATGGCGGAAATGTCATATGTCAGAAATGCCTGATGTAACTTAATATATTTCAGATAATTAGCAGATAATTCGATAATTCATCAGAAGAATTTCAGGAACTAACCATTAATTAATTTAATTAAGTATCATTAATAATCATTAATAACGTAATCTATTAATAATTAGATAATTTGTAAGTAGTAATTATTTCTTAATACTTATTTGATAACTAGTTAATAACATATTTAATCAATAATTAATTAACAGTTAAGTAATTAATTCACAATTGTTAATAACTGATCAATACTTAATCAGTAAGTTCAATAAGTATAGCTATTAATTAATTCATAAATTTCATAAATTACGATTAATTAATTCAAGTAATCATTTAATTACTCAGTAATAGTTATTTGCTTGATTAGAGGATAACTAAATGACTAAAGCTAAATGCAATTAAGAACAGCTAACAAGTGTTTTAGGTATAAATTTTACATCAGAATTCAACACCAATAACTCGCCAAACAGGCTTGAGCTGACAGCACTCACTGATGTTATTGCTGTCGTCGCCGGCGCCTTCGCAGTAGTAGTTGTAGTTGTAGTTGTAGTACTGGCCAGTAGCTGNTCGTCGCCGGCGCCTTCGCAGTAGTAGTTGTAGTTGTAGTTGTAGTACTGGCCAGTAGCTGCAGTAAGCAGTATACATCTCCTCGCAGTTGTACATTTTGGCGTCTTAGAAATGTAAGATAAGACATAAGACCGACTCAAAATTCAGGATGTAGGCCTTACGTCTTACGGCAATGTCATGGTGTTTCATGGGCTGACCCGTCGCCTGCGGCAGTGTCAGGCAGCTGCAGACGTGACCNCTCCCAAACAAGGCTAAATGCTTGGCACAGGTTCAGCGCTACCTGGCGACGCTTGGTGTGCAGAGGTCCAGTCAGCGGGGTCAGTCGTCGCGCGAGCTTTTCCCAGAGAGAAGCAGACAGACCCGCGACGCGACTCAGTCCAGGCTGGATCGTGCACGGGTCTGGCGGGAGGAGGAGCCAAACGACAGGAGGCGCTGGCGCTGATTTTCGGCTGTCAGCCAGGCCTGCTGCTGAGCTGCCGCGGGACCGCTGCTGGGCCTTCGCCTGTCAGCCAGTCCGCGCCGCGGGGTGCTTCGGCTGGCAGGCGAAGGCGCGGCAGCGGTCCCAGGGCAGCTCAGCAGCAGGCCTGGCTGACAGCCGAAAATCAGCGCCACCGCCTCCTGTCGTTTGGCTCCTCCTCCCGCCAGACCCGTGCACGANACGCGGCCGTAGTAAAAGACTTAGGCGGCGTAGGTTGTGCACGGCAACCTAAACCCCATAAAGCCCCTTAAGCCTGAAGGCCTTAAAACCTGAAGCCTTGCCTTAAGCCTTAAGCCTTAGCCGTAGCCTTAAGCATTATTAAGCCTTAAGCCTATAAGCCTTCAAGTTTTCAGCCTTTGCTCATAAGCCCCTAAAAGACCTTATAAGCCCTGAAAGCCTGAAGTCTTTTGCCGCCTAAGTTTGAGTCTGTGTCCTGGCGCCGACGTCGAGC
>BGNK01004991.1:19129-45485 GCA_003297005.1 Symbiodinium sp. clade A Y106 | reverse complement strand
AGGTTTAGGGGTTAGGGGCGTTTAGGGGTTTATACGGCTTCAATTTTTAGGGCTTTAGGGGTTTTAGGGGTTTAGGGTTTTCGGGTTTATATAGGGGTTTACGGGATTAGGGTTTAGGGTTTAGGATCATCGCCAGGACCATCATCATGGTACTCAAACGGACATGTTTCGGGTTCCTTGATCTGTAGCATGGAAGAATAAGACGGCACAGCAACTTTCTGAATAAACCTGTCATGCCCGAGGGGAGGCATGTTTCAAGTGCCCTGGGGCACAAGAGTTGTGCCGTTGCCCAGAGATCCCAATACCCCTTAATTAAGGAATATACCTTAAACCATAATAGTAACGCCCCTATGATTTAAGGTATATTCCTTAATTAAGGGGTATTGGGATCTCTGAGTGCCCTTGTAGCAGGCACAGGTCGTCGTACCCATCATACAAACCACAGGCCGCCAGCATACGGCTGGCACCCCCTGCCCGTAAATACAAGCAGTCTACAGAGCACTGCGACGCCATCTCCCCTACCTAAACCCTAAACCCTAATTATATCCGATTATAGAGGGATCTGGCAAAAACACCTCCTCAACCCTGCATGGGAACAAAATTCAAGCACAATCCTACAATGTGAACTGTGCTTGACCACATTCCCCAATTCGATACACATCAGTCAACGCATGTTGCTTGCAAACAGCGGAGTCCAAATATGCTTCCGGGCAAATGTAAGAGATTTTTCAAACGGACTCCCGAACAGGTCTCTCCTACTATTATATACATGAATGAAACGTGCCTTTGTTTAAGGGCTCTGTTTTGGATTCTTGTCAGAGATCTGAGACCAGCTTCGCGATAGGGCCATCGCAACCAGGCTCCCCTGAATTGCACGGCCCGGAATCACGGAAAGAGCCGGTTTCCTAGTTGAAGGATGGAAAAATGAGTAGACGAGGCCAGACTAATTACCAATACTACTCCGTAGGGCTCTTTACTAGGTAGGCCTTTGGGATATTTTAGATTTTCCTTTACTGGGCTTAATAGGACCCTATTTACGAATAGTTTTCAGAGGCCTTAATGGCCCAAAAGCTGTAGACGCTGCCGGGCTCGAGGCCCTTGAGATGCAGTCGCAGTTGGATTTTGCCCGCGGCCTCAGTAGCTTGGCAAGAGATCCAAGATGCCCAAGGTAGAACGGGGTATAGGGTTGAGGGCTTTAGTAAACTCAAAGGTGCAGGGCTCAGGGTTCAAAGTTTAGAGTTATGAACAGGTTTGTTGTCTATGCGGCTCTTGGTTACTGTTTTGTTCTGCTGTCTGAATATGGACCTTGTATAGAGATCTGCACAATAATCTGTATATACACATAACTGTAGTTATCGAATACGTAGTTTATATATAATGTGCTTGGTTGGGTAATCATGTGTGTGTTTTATGTTCGTTATCTGTTACATATAATTTTTTGTGTGTTTATGTATTTAAGTACTTATGTGTTCAGATATATATATATATATACTCGTGTGTATATATGTATGTTCACATCTGCATATAATGGGTGCTTTGATTTGGTTCACATACATATGCATGCGTATATATATATATGTATATATATATAGAGAAAGAGAGAGACAGACAGAGAGAGAGAGAGAGGGAAGGGGGGAGAGGACCGACAAAAGTGACTGCATTGTTGCGCGGGGGCCTTCAATGCCCGAATGCTAAGCGCAAGTCAGGTGTTATCTATATAGCAGTCTTTTGTTCTGTGCACATATCTAACTAGACATTCCTAGCTACACAGACACCTGGAGCTTTACGGAGAGTGGAGGAAGAGATAGGGGGATCTTTTTGGCCCTCTCCCCTCCCTTTCCCTCTCTCCCTCTCTCCCTCTCTTCCTCTCTCCCGCTCTCCCTCTCTCTCCCTCTCTCTCCCTCTCTCTCCCTCTCTCTCCCTCTCTCTCCCGCTCTCTGGCTCTTTGTCTGCCCTTCCTCCCCATATATTTGTCTGATCCGTCTATCTACCTATTCACCTATCCACCTATCTACGTGTATCTATCTGCCTATCTACCTACCTGGCTATCTAGTCACCTATCCATCTATCAGTCAGTCAGTCAGTCTTATATTGCCCGTGCAATGACCACATATTAGATGTTCGGAAACCACCACAGAGTTACACATGGGATGATTGTGCTTTGGCAGAGCTCTGCCATCAAGTCTGCCATAATATCTAGGTGGTTTGCTTTATGGCATTGTTGTGTAGGGTTTAAACTAACCTAAGCCCTAAACCTGAAAGCCCCAGCCCGACGTAGTGCGAGTCTGAAAGCTACCTCCCTTACGAAGATACTCAACCTTGCACCCTAAACCCTGAGAAGCACCACTCCATAATTGTGAACAAGGCGGCCGCCTGTGCAGTATCGGGCCAGGCTCCTCGCCGAAAAGTTTCACTGGGTGTTTACGGTTTGTTCTTTGTTTTTTCCAGGGTTTAGAGTCTAGCTTTGCAGATTTCAGGTAGAGGCGGTGCGTTCCGTTTCATTCTGAGCATTTGTTCTGCATACTTGTAGTCTAAACTACCCAACCAGTCCGGAACCTGCAAGCCCCAAAACGCAAAACCCACAGTCGCATTTCCCAAAGCTTCAAAAACTACAGCCCTTGAACCATGGAGGCTCCCCAAACCGTTGAACCTCAAAGTCAAAACTCTAAGGGGCCAAAGGACCTAGAAGTTACGTACTTGGGTTGAGGATAGTACTTGGTAAAGTAGGTCAGTATTTCCGCAAGTGTATAATTGTCAGGTACTTGGACCAGTAGGGTAAGGCCTGACACCATATTCGCACTACTCTAAGCTCTCTAAACCCAACACATTTTCACCCTTAAGCCCACAAAAGCCTGAATATGATTTGTTGAGGGGCGCGCCTCATAGGAAGGAGCCCTGTTTTTGGCATTAAGGCCCCTATATTATGCTCAAATGCGGGATCCCCCGATCGACGAATCCAAATCCTAATGGAACACATTTTCTCTTGTAAGGCCTGGCGGCAGTTTGGCAGGACCTCATCAAGAATCATAATCCACACCCCCTGATATGTGGACACCCAACAATACAAGGATCCCTGCTTTTAGCCTTTTTAGTCGTTTTGTCTAGGGCGGTTCACTCGTCGAGGGTTTCCGGGGTTACGTTTCCCAACTCCGACCTTCATGGATATCGTCATCTCCCTCGCTTTCGGGTTGAGGGTTTGGGTATCGGGGTGTAGCGATCGAGGTTTAGAATGTTTGCAGGGTTGCATGGTTGAGTTCTCCAGGCTTAATTCCGACACAAAGCCAGTCAACCGAACATATCCTGGCAAAGCACAAAACCTTACGGTCGAAGGTCGAAGCGCAAAACCCTAAAACCATAAACCACTAAACCCAACCCTAAAGCCCTCAACCCCGAAGCAGTTCAAGGCAGCAGACGCGGCGGTCATCGCTTCTTTGGGTGCCGTCGCCTTCCGTGGCGCATGGCTGCGGGAGACAGGGTGTACTCTAGGGCCTTGATACATCGAACAGGTGTACTATAACTTTTTCGTCTAGATTAACTATAAGACTATAAGGGGAGGGAGTACTATTTCCATTTGCACCCATGAAAGCTTCGAAACGCGGTCAAAATGTCTAGGTAAAGCGGCGGTGCATAGCTCCTGTGTTCGAAGTTTGATTTCCTCGGCTGTTGCCAGGAGAAAATGAACTTACACCGAAAATCCATCAGGAAATAACCCTGTAGGACATTTGTGGTAGCGGTAACGGAATCTTCAACGAGTCACAAACCCCACAAGCAGGAGAGAATGATGCGCTCTGCCTGGATCCAGAGCACCTGGTCATCTGCTGAGGCTTTTGGAAACCTGCAGACAGAGCGCTCTTCTTACTGGAGTTAAGATTATTCTGTACCCCAGAAAGCCCATAGTTATTCAGGCGCCCATATCAGTACACAGTACGTAATTACAGCTACAATCGGAGCTACCACTACCCTGACCGACTAGCCCAGGTGTAACCAGGTATCTACTGGAGTAGGCTTCTCTTACCATCCACCTTCAGCCTACTTACCAGTTCCAAATATTGCCATGTTTCATCATTTACGCGCGCTTGACCCTTAGTACAAAAAAGGCGATACACAAAGCTACACAGACAGTCTTTTGTTATACGGTTGCGACTTCGATATAATGGGAGGTGCATAATACTGCTGCTAGTGCTGCTGCTGCTGCTGCGACTACCGCTCCACACTCTAAAGTACAGAACCCCCCTGAAGGTTTAGCGTGTAGGGTTTGCCGGTTTGCCTGTGGCCCACAAACCCTAGCTTTTTAGTATAATTTCTTATGGCTCCTGTACTATTTTTCTAAAGAAGCCAGGCTTTTGGGCCACAGATAGGCCCCAATCTAATTATCCAGGCCCTCTAAACCCCAGACCCTACCAAGACCCCAAATAACCTACCTTTTGCAGGACCTATAAGGAAACTCGTTTTAAGGAGCCCTATTCAGGTGGTGGACCCTACACCCTGAAACCCTTCAGGCCTAAACTAAACCCTGTTATGGTACCCTTATAGATCCCTGAAAGGAGCCCTTCGGTAGACCCTCAGCCCTGGACGCAGGGCCTGACGGCAGTTGTGCCTCATCATCTTGGGCGACATCCGGCCGTCCAGGACCACACATACAAGTTACTAGGAGATGCGGTGATAAACTCGGGAATAGGGCTTGGTTTAGGGTTGGTTCAGGGTTTAGGGTTTGTGGGTTTAGGTTGAAAGGCCGACAATATCCCGTAGAACTATGTGAACAGGTGTAGAAGTGGCTTTGCAAAACCCAGGCCCCATGACAGTCCTTTGCTTTTCCTTGAAGGGTTGTAATCTAAGGGGATGTCTTGGGTTCTAGGACAGTTCTAGGATTCAGATTGCATTTTAGCGCTTCAAAACGTTCAGGGTTTCAGGAGTTCACTGTTTAGGGTTTAAGTTGGTGAATGTCAGGGGTCAGTGCATTTGACTCATGCGCTCAGATCCTATAAGGCCTAATGTAGGAAGCTGATTAAGAAACGCCTGGTCGTATAACACCAACATACTCGGATTCATATAAGGAACCCTAATAAGGTCCCTAGGTTTCTTAATCAGGTTCCTACATTACTATAGTACACTTATAGATCCCTTGTAGTAACCTTCATAGACCCCCTTTAAAGGAACCCTACTATGGACCCTAGGTTTCTTAATCAGGTTCCTACATTGCCTTAACCCCGGATGGGTTCTCCAGGACGTCACACGTCCTGCGAAGGCCTGGGTCCCGTGGCTTTGGAAGGTTTCTAAGGAAACGCCTCGCAAAGAGCTCTGGGGTTTGAAATTTTGGGGTTCAGGGTTTAGGGTTTAGGGGTTTAGGGTTTTGGGGGTTTCAGGGTGGAGGGTATTACAGTAAACCCCCAAAAGTTGGAAACCGGATTCAGGCCAAATAGTGCTGGGATTCCCTATACATGACTCTTAAGGATTGAGGCTATGAGGTTTCCAACTTTCGGGCTTCTACTGTAAGGGTTAAGGGTTTAATGTTGAAGGTGAAGTTAGACTCAGTGTACCTTGTGTCTCACTTGGAACGCCAGTGCAGTTCTCGGCCACACCAGCTCATCAAGAAACCGCTACATTATCCTTTGATTCTCAGCACCTCCACACCATCGAACACCCTAAAACCGCCAACCCTACCCCTAAGCCCCTAACCCCTTAAACCCCTAGACTCTGGACTTCTAGCTGTACTTGCAGGTGGAAAGAGCCCATAATGAGTAAAAAACCTAGACCCTAAACCCGAAAGCCTAAACCCTAACCCCGCACCTCCAACCCCGACTCCGCCACAAGCATGCCACTCAGGCCCTCGACCGCCAGCTCTAAGACCCAACACACCACAAAACCTTCAGGAACCTTCAGCCGCTTACGAAAAGTCCTAGTATATAGAAGCCCAGTAGCCCAGTATATAGTGAACCCCAGAAAGTTGGAACATGGGTTTACGATGATTAATGGTGGGATACCCCATACTCTACCTTAGGGCAGGAATAGACTGATGTTCCAACTTTCTGGCTTCTACTTCAAGCCTTTGGGCCCCGAGCCGACATCAAACCTTTTCCAAATCAGTCACCATGCCCCTGCATCCCAAATCCAGGCCTAAACCCTAAACCAGCCAAACTACCAGCAAAAGAGCCAAACACTGGGTGGGTCTTCGGCAGGTCGCCCCTTGCTCCTCTCCTGGGGATTCCTCGCACCGGGGCGGCTATGGTAGAAGTTCTGGAGGTCACGTTGAGGCTTCCTAAGGCCCCTGCAGAGTTCGGATTTCTGGATTAATTAAACCTGAAGTATTCCGGGCTCATGCCACAACATGAATAAGCCTTCCCTGCCCTTGCTGCATCGCAATCCCCGTTTGCCGATCATGATGTAATACGAGTTTGAACATCCCCAAGCCTAAACCCCTACCTTAACCTACCAAAACCTACTTTTTTTGTAGGTTCCTATTATAAATCCGATTATGGAATTTATAGGGACCCTATAAAAAAGTAGGTTCTGGTGGGTTAAGGTACTTAAAACCCGAAACTGTACACCCAAGACCCTAACCCTAAACCCTTGGACTGCTCACACTGGGACCCCGAACCCTAAAGCCAAAAATCCAAGTCATCCCCAAGAAAGGCCGGGACTCGCTTGGGAGCCGTAGGCAACCGACTGAACAGCAAGCGATTTAGCGGTTCAGTTGAGTTCCTAGGCAAAGAAGTGAAACGTGAAGAGCCCGGAGGGCCACTTTTGATAGGATTGCCTTCAGGATTTAGGGTTGAGGGTTTCGAGTTTAGGGGCGCTGAATCCCTAAACCGCAAATCGGGATAGAAACTCAAGCGCTCGAACTTAAAACCCGAAACCGCCAAAGCTGCTAGATCTGCAAGCTTTCCCAGTTCATAGGAAACAAATGGGGGCTTCGGGCCCCAATGCCTTAAAATAGTTTCAAACGAAGTTCTAACACCACTGAAACCTAAAATTGAGTTGCCCCAAGGCCACCTGAGCTGCCAAACCAAACCACCCTGGAGATTGATACGACTCGAGAGGGTGCCGCTGGGCGAAACTGCGAGCTGTCAAGTCATAGGCTTCAGAGGAGGGAATATTTGGGGCCTTTTAGTAGAACACAGGGCTCGGGGTTCGTGTAGGAGGATAAATCGAGATTTAAGACTTACAAGAAGGTGCTCATGTTAGAGTTCAATGTTTTGTTAGATCTCAGTTTAGGGCATTGGCGTTTTCAGGTTATCGGTTAGAACGGCTTTGGCGAGTGTAGGTCGGGGAGCAGCCCGGCCTGGGAATGCAGGTGTAGTGTTTTGTTAAAACAGGTTAAACCCCAAACCGACAACCCAAGAGCCCTTTCACACAGCCCTTGTGGTCCTTAGTTGTGGGGTAGGATTTAATGCAGAGAATGTTATAACCCTGTTTACTAAGTCCCATGATCCTAAGTGAGAAGTTGGTTAGGCTTAGTGACTTAGTTTAGGGACCCAACAAGCACAGAAGCATAAGCATTTTATGGGGATATCCCTACCTTATTGGGCTTCATTATAAGGGGGTTTATATGGGATATCCCTATCCTTATTTTTGCTTATGTGCTTTTTTGGGGCCCTATTAGTGGTTGGGTTGTCGGTCTCGGTGATCAGGGTACGGAGCCGGAGCTTCAACCCTACAGCCCTACATTCGGTTCAGTGTTTAGGATCAGGAACCCCCACGACTACACCGAAACCCTGAACTCTAAATCCGAATTCTACTTAACCCCCTGAACCTCTAAATAGGAGTTTCCGAAAACTAGGGGTACCTTATTTTGGGGTCCTTATAATAAGGATCTTACTATTTAGGGTACTATATTACGGTGCCCTATTTTCGGAAACTCCCAAATAGGGTTACTAGTCACCATGTAATCCCAACATACATTCCCAGAGGTTAGCATTTCGTTCCCCAGGATGCTGGACAAGTAGGTTTAAGTCCCGGACAAGCCATCCACTGCGAGTTGATGCGCGGTAAATCGAACTCAGGAAACTTATTGGCTGTAGACTCAATTTTTCAACTTTTGGGGTTCTTATATGGTAGTCGATTCTGAAAGTTTCAACTTTTATTTCCTTGGGTTTTGGGCCAGTGAGGAAAAACGAAAGAAATGTCGACCGCTTCTTGGCTGGAAGGGCTTTGACTGCTTTTGATGTATCCGTCAAGAGGATCGGTTGTTTAGAAAACCTTAGCCCGAACTGGAAACCCTCAACACTAAACCAAAATCCTTTAACGTTAGGCGCCAGGATTTAGGCTAACGGTTCAGGGTGTGGGTTTCAAGGAGACCGCATTCTTTTATATAATTGGGGCTCCATATACTTTAGGGATTTAGTCTTGGAGGTTTTGGGGCTTCAGGTTGCAATGTATAATGTTGTTGTGGTGGGCCTAAATTACCAATACTGTTGCAATGTGTTAGGCTCCCCGAAAAATCGCACCAAAAGCCTTCTGACAGTACTAAGGTCCGTAAATCAGGGCTTCATGGGTGTGGGATTTCTTTAGACCCTAAACCCTAAACCCAAGAGGTTTGTGGATATAGAGTTTTGGGTCTGGACACCGAGGTTTAGGGTTTAGGATTTACTACCTAGTTGGACCCCTGGAGTGGGTGGTCGCCTAAAATCCCTCAACTCCCTCCCGAATCCCTCCCCGCAAACCCTGCAAACCCCCCAAACTCTCCAAACTCCCTAAATTTCTCTAGAGATCCTAGAGAGTTCAGGGAGTTTAACCAGTTTAGGGAGTTTGGAGGGTTGCGGTGGTCGCCCCAACTCCCTACAACCTCTACCCGCTACCCTAAGCTTGAGCAGTTAGAACGGATCTCAAGTTCTGAGCCTCTTTCTGTTAGGATCTGGTTTCCTTCTGATTCTAGAATCAATTTAGAGCGCAGAAATATGTTTCGGCATCCTTGGATCGTTGCAGACCAAGTATATGCTCAAGATCTCGTGAGGCCTAACGAACCCATCGACCTCGAAATCCTGCCAAACAGCAGCAAACACCTCAAGACGAACACATGGCCTCGCAGCAGTTCCACCCGGCAGGATCCGGGGACGCAGAAAGGCCATGAATTGCATCGTCTTAGGTAAAACTATTAACTCTAAACCCTTAAACCTATTGCATCACCCTAGCAAAATAGATTATAGGTCTGAACCCCCAAACTCTAGACTCTAATGTAGGAACCTGATTAAGAAACCTTGGGCCTTTATTAGGGTTCTTTATATGAATCCTACTATTTTTGGGGGTTATAGGCCCCGAATTTCTTAATCAGGTTCCTACATTAAACCCTACGTTGGATCCTGCTAGTTAGTTTTTGCCCAGGGTTAAACTGAAATAGGGGTCTTAACGACGATTAGAATATAGGGTATGGTGGTCAATTCCAGTGTCTCATGATAATGCGGAGCCCTAAGGCATAATGTTGGTACCTATCCAGGTTACCATAACCTAGTTGTTGGCACGGTCCTTTGGTAGTTTGCTTTTGTCTGCACAGCCCAGCCCAGCTTATAACTTAGGATTTCGAGTCACCTGATCCTTCATCACCCTTTCAATTGCTTATACAACTACATATGCTATATCACCCGTTGAACTGCTTTAAAACGCGTACGAACCCGATAAGTCTCTGTGTAAAACCAGATCGAGCCTTCGTAAGACCTAAGGCCCCTAAACTCTAAACCCTAAACCCTATAAACCCTAAACCCTATAAACCCTAATACCCTAAACCCTAATACCCTAAACCCTAAACCCTGAATTAAGCGCAGCTGAAGCAACCCACAGCGAAGGCCATCGCTCGCTGTGCCACCGGTCTCACCCAAGGCCATTGTTAGGTTTGAGGGTGTGTATACTTAGGGTTTAGGGTTTGGGGCATGCATCACGTTTCAGTACTGCTGATGTGGATCTCAGGATCGGGATGACAGGTCAGGGGAGTGAAGAGTTAATAACTTAGTGTTCGGAGTTTGTGGTTCGTGGATTGCGATCACGATGTTTTTTAGGGTTTCGGGAATCTGTGACTCTGGTACTGAGGGTGTTTCAGATGCGGTCTGGAGCTGTGGCGGTCTGCCTGTGCATACACTGACCAGCGACACCACAGCAAAAAGCAGCAAGATGGTCAGACTTAGCAGTACGTTCATACGTTATACTCCTCATCAGACCAAGATCAGTCGCTGCCACATTTATTGCTAAAAGTCTAGACGGCTCTTTGCAACCTTTGTGTTTCTTTTTATCTGTGTGGGTCATGGTTTCTGTTAGAATACGTACGGATCTCCATAGTTGCATACTTTCTAAGAGAATTGGAGGAACATGCGAAGACCACATTCGGATCACATGTCACCGTCCTCCTCCTCCTCCGTTTGGCCGTCTTATAGTTTTCCCCTTGCGACGGTCGTCATTCTCCTCGCCTCAGGGTTGCAGGCTTCGGTCATACATACTGCAAGCCTTGTGAGGTCCTACGAAAGCCTTCGAGGAAGACGATGAAGTCATGTCAAACAGCTTTCAGCAAAATACTTTATGATAAGCTATGTAAGCCCAAAGAAGCATGCAGGCACTGCGTTTCGCAGAGGATGATGAGCGTCCCGGCTGCAATAAGCCTTACAACCTGAACACTGAACTCAAACTCTAAACCATACATATATATATATATATACATATTATATAACTCCATTTATGAATATAGTTATAATAAGGAATAAACACATATATACATATATATATATATGCCCTGACAAGCTCCGAAGTCCTGCAAACACTATGAGGTGTCGGTATAAAGGGTTTAGGGTTGAGGGCCAGGTTGAGAGGGTTCGAAGTTTTGGGCTTTAGGGTTTAGGGTTTAGGGGTTTAGGGGTTTAGGGGGTTAGGGGTTTAGGGGTTTAGGGTTTTGGGCTTTAGGGTTGTCGGTCTCGGGTTCCCAGAGACTCCCAAACCCCTTAATTAAGGAATAGACCCTAAATTATAGTAGGATCCCTAATATGATTTAAGGTATTTTCCTTAATTAAGGAATAGACCTTAAATTATAGTAGGGTCCCTAATATGAGTTACGGTATATTCCTTAATTAAGGGGTTTTGGAGTCTCTGGGTTTCGGGTGTAGGACACCAAGGCAACAGTAGTTGACTGACACTTACGCTGTTGCAACCCGGCCCCCGTTTACACCCTCAACCCCAGTCCGTAGTCTGCAAACCTTAACCAATAATTAGCATGCTCATGGTCCAAGTCTTAAACTGCCTCCCTCCCAGACACTGCTATAAGAGGGTTTCCAAAAATAGAGACCCTAATATAGTACCCTGAATAGTCGGCCCTAATTTTCGGAAACTCCTATACCAAACCCAAGGTACCTAATGATTTGATCCTTGCACCCTAGCTCAGGTGGATGCTGCCCGAGGTGTCCAGTGTATCTGTGGACCCTGCTCAGAGAGAGCATCGGAAAACCTTGTCCACTCCGACTCCGCATCTTCGCCGCGATTATGAGCTGTTGCTTTTTTTAAGAGAAGCTTAGTAGCTGAGTGGATACACTTGACACTTTTTGGGATCATATTAGCCACTATAAAACTGAAGGTGTACACTTTTTGGGGCTTATGAAAAAGTAGATCCCTTAAGGGGGTTCCTATAAAGTACCCTTTAGTAGCTAGGGTCCCCTATACTTTTTAGATCCTCCTGGGGGTCTGGGTTTAAGAGAAGTGTAAGGAAACCCTTGCAAGGAACCCTTCGGGTATTGGATAATTTAAGGATGTTTGGGCTTGCGGGGTTTCCCTATATCTATGTTTTCAGGGTTGAGGGGACGGCCCGAGGGACTGCTAACATCCGCAGTCCAACATTCGGCTTAGAGCTCTTAGGGATCTGGGAATTTCGGGCTTTAAAGTTTGTAAAGTTTGGGGTGTTAGGTTTTAGGGTTTGGTTTAGGCCTTTAGGAAGGGTTTAAAGTTCAGGGTGAGGGGGCTGATGGTTTAGTAAAGGATTCTTAGTTTCGGTTTAGGGCCTCAGGGTTAAGGATTCATCCGAGGGTGCTTCTTTACACGGTTTAAGGCTTAAGGTTTAGGATTTAGGGTTTAGGGTTTAGGGTCAATTTATACCCTAGGGATTTGATTAGCCTCGGTATTGCCCATTACCCTAGACCCTAAACCATAAACCCCTAAACCCTTCTTGTCTCGGGGTTTGGAGTTGTGGGTTTGGGTTTGAAGCAGCTGCCATAAAATTCGATCTCACTGTCCTCATGCATGCGCACACACACACAGATCACTACACTTGAAGATGATACCATCCGGACTCATCCGATATCATTCTGTTCCATTCTAATTCATTCGTTTTCATTCCGTTCATCAACCCTAAGGCTCAAAACAGCCCAAAGCCCTTACATAACATGGTCGTTGGGCCCGAAAGCCTTGTAATATGAGTCCTTAAAGCCTTGGGGTAAGATAAGGTAGAGCCTTACCTGTACTATTTTGGGGGTTCCTTACTCAAAGTTATAGTATAATGGACCCCGAAACCCTATTCTAAGTATTGAGGCTCTTTTGCTTCACCCACATATAGCAATCCTGATAGACCCCTTTAAACGGAACCCTTCCAGGAACCTGAAAGCGGTTAAGTCCCAGCGGGTCACAGCCAAGCCATCAAGGAAGGGCTTACGCGACTTTTTCAATCACCTGCAAGTTGAGACTATTTGTTCTCTTCAGTGCTGACCCTGGCANGGCTTACGCGACTTTTTCAATCACCTGCAAGTTGAGACTATTTGTTCTCTTCAGTGCTGACCCTGGCATGCCGTAATGTACATGTTGCAATGCCCTATGGTCATGAACTTGACAAACATAACGGATGACACATGCACTTCACAGTCACACCAACACTCCTCCTTGCTTCTACCCCACGGGTTTGAAGCATCCTTTTGGAAGAATGTTCATGTGGTCATCCCAGGTCTAAATGATTAATTCTCTTCTTTGTAGCGGTGGATCCATGACGAGATGTCACGCTTCGTAGCTACGTCTGCCCAAGTAAGCGAAACCCTTCCTTGCAAATCTCGCCTCCTCCATAGGTACAAGACGTACTTCATCTGACGCACCGTAGGCTGCTCACTGCCCACTCNGTCACGCTTCGTAGCTACGTCTGCCCAAGTAAGCGAAACCCTTCCTTGCAAATCTCGCCTCCTCCATAGGTACAAGACGTACTTCATCTGACGCACCGTAGGCTGCTCACTGCCCACTCCAGGTTCTGTCTGTCCCAGCTGTGGAACTAGGCGCTGAACAAGGTCTTGCTTAATACCGCTCACCGGCATTCCCAAGTACCTCAAAGCCTCGCGCAGCTTCTCTACGGTCATCAGATCCAGAAGATCATGTGCTACTCGTGCTCTTTCTTGATCGTTGGCTGCTCCGAAAGAAGCTCCTTCAGATCTGAAAATCCTAGGGCTAGGGGTCCTCGGTACCTCATGTACATAACGCTGTCTGAGAGTATTCTGGTCATTTGACCTCCACTCTTCTGGCTGAGTCCCAAGTCCAGTCGGAGACAACGGTCGCCTCGTACTCGCTTCATCATCCTGGGTTCTAGTGGATTCCTTGACCTCTCGTCTCGATCTCATGTCATTGGCTTGCGTTCTAGTGGCTTCCTTGACTTCTCGTCTTGCCGCTTCAGCCGCAACTCGTCGAACTTGATTGAGCTTGATGCCCTTGCGAGCGCCCTTGTACATTCTCCAGCAAAGTCTGAAAAGATACTTAGCTAATTCCCAGCAAGCAATCGCCGTCACACACAGCATACCGCTCACTATCAGCAGCTCATCCCATCCAGACACCTGAACACCATGTTGGATCTCGCCCTCGCTGGCACCATCTGCAGGAGTAACAAGTGAAATCAGCATCATCATAACTACCATCATCTTCATCTTGACTGCCTCAATCACTCTTGCCAACCTTCCTCCCACAAAGCCCCATAAACCAAGCAGTTGCCACAACCTTTCTTTGGTCAACAGTTTAGTTCCCAAGTCTGCTAGCTGTTGCTCTCCAGGGGTGTACGCTACTTGCAAACGTCCTTCTGCCACAGCTTCACGAATATAAGCAGCGCGTACCTTCAGATGGCGTGTCCTTTGACTCCCGGGCCCTCCACTGCACATGGCAACTGTGCTGCTATTGTCAATAGCCAACACTCTGCTAAATTGACCCGGCTCCATCTCCTGAAGAATTGCTGAAACAGATTCCAACAAACTGTACCCTTGAGCTGCTGCATACAACTCGGCCTCCATCGTAGACATCGTGACAAACGTTTGTCTTCCCGCCTTCCAGGTGATTTGGGCCCGGCCATAAGTAATGACCGTTGCCCCGTAGCTCCGAGCTCCAAAAGGAGCGAAGCTCGCATCCGTAAAGCAGGTCATTGTCTTGGGTTCCCCTTCTCGAGGGGGCGTTAACACCAATGTCAAATCCGATGTTCCAGCTAAATAAGCCAGCAATCGTTTGCCCATCCTCGCAACCTGCAGTGGTTTTCTTGCAACATGCGATGCCATAGCGTTCACAACGTACATGATATCTGGCCGAGTCTTTGTCGCTAGCCAGAGAGCTTCCCCAACTAGACGCTGTCCCAGCTTCAGATCCTTTTCAGTGAACGTAGGTTCTGGTGTTTTGTCACACTCCAAATCTTCCAGCCATTCGCGGGGTGTTGGAAGTTGTGTGTGCGCAACGTCCTGCATGTTGTGTGCACGCAACAGGTCTGTGATGTATGCTTGCTGGTTTATGCTAAAAGCCTTGCTGTCTGAGTCCTGCTTGATCTCCACTCCCAAGTAGCGAATCGCCTTGGAACCTCCAACCCACTCCAGAGTCGACGTTGGCCACAAAGCGGCAATCTCCTTGTGCATCTGAGCAATGGTCTCCTCATTTCCCAAATACATCAAGTCATCTACGTACACAACGAGTATGCCGTACATCTCTCCCGTCTCCATGTCTAAGAGAAGCCACAGTTCAGGTTCGGAGACAAGTTGCTTCAAGCCAAGGTTCCGGTCTCGTATCACAACTCGTAACTCACGCAGTTTTGCATTGCGAAATTGGGACCAGATCTTCGGTGATTCCTTCAGTCCATACAACGGCCTTTGGACCATCCACAAGCTGTCGTCATAGTCCCCGGACTCCTTGATGATCTTCGGAGGTGCTAAAGCATAGCGCGGCATTCCTTCAGGCCATTCCGCCAAAAGAANTCCATACAACGGCCTTTGGACCATCCACAAGCTGTCGTCATAGTCCCCGGACTCCTTGATGATCTTCGGAGGTGCTAAAGCATAGCGCGGCATTCCTTCAGGCCATTCCGCCAAAAGAACCGCCGAAGTCACATCTGCAATGGCCGCAATCCATGCCCTTGACGATGCCACACTCAAAACCAACCTTAGAGCATCTGTACTGGTGCCCGACGCGTACAAACTCATCTGACCATCCACATCATCCTTGTCGATGAAGTTTCCACAGATCACCATTCTGCATTTGCGTCGGCATTTGCCCCCTGCTGCCGTCGGGGGTTTGAGCGTAAAGACGCACTTCGCCGGGACGATCTTCAGCTCACCATTCTGCTCCATTTGCCGTGCCTTCTTGTACGACACCTTCACCAAGGTACCCGAATCAAATAATGAGACAACCTCCTTTTCAATCGCTTGCGTCCACCGTTGTAGAACTCGCCGCACTTGATCCAAAGGAACTGTATGAAAGACGTCCAGGTCCCCTTCTAGCTCCTCGAGAAGCCTTTCATATTCCATTGTAACGTCACTTCCTTCACTTACCTTGGCCGCCTTCAAGTAGATCCCTTCGCGAATCCTCTGGAGCCGCATCAGCTGTCGGTGCACCTCATCCAAGTACTTACAAACATAGTCCCGCGTGTTTCCCAACTCATCGCGAACTGCTCTGCCCAGTCTGTTTGCTTGTTCGGCCATGATCTCCTCCTCTTCCAAGAGGTCTCGAAGTCGCCCTGCTCGTTCCTCCATATCCTGGATCGCAATATCCAAGTCATTGTTGGCGACCTCGAAGTCTGGCCCTTGGGTTGCAACTGGGTTCTTAGAGGGTTCCTTCTTGTCGTGGGGCTTCACCTCGGCCTTCATCATCGTGATCCTTGGACCAACCCCACTTGTAGACTCCGATCTCTCCTCTCTGGAACGATGCGGATCCCACTCAAAACCCAGGTCTTCTAGCAGATCTATAGCCTCCATCTTCAGCTTGGCACTGTCTCGAACACAGTATCCAACCAACATCCAACTGGTACCCCTGGTACACGGTGTGGTGTAGTGCTCTTTGTGGGGGTCAAACCGTTGTGGTCCTTCACTAACTCTCAAGTTGATCTCCTTCCCATTCTCCCGGACCACAATGTCGCAGCCCTCAAACTCTGATAGCGGGACCACCACATTCTCCCCAACGTTGTGCACATCACGATGAAGTTCGGCATGTATGCCCTTGAACACCGCTATGCTGTTGCACTTGATACCAGGACATTCTTGCTTGAGGTAGTTGAGGAAAACCTTAGTGGCTCTGGGATACTTCTTGGTATTGTTCAGGACGCCGACCACTCCACCATGAACATAAGTTCCCGAGGCCCAGATGGTTTCATCGTCCATCTTGTCTCCAAAGCGTTTTGGCTTCGCTCCATCCTCGGGTAACATCCTTGCCAGTGACTCCACAAAGTCCCTCTCGATGTGCTCCTCATTGAGAACTGCCCTCGCGTACTCTTCAACAGGATCCGTAGGATCATACAACATTTGTGGTGTGCCCTCCTCCTCAACTGTTGGTTGTGGTAGAGCAGGTAGGCCCTCGTAGTCGTCAAGGTTCAAGGTGGATTTCCTTCTTAATCTCTTGGATGGGTTGGCAATAAGGGCGTGATATTCCTCCAACTCCACTTCCTTGTCTGCATCAATGAGTCCCGGTCTCAAGTGTGTCGTCGTGATGAAGTTGCCCTTGGCCATCATAATCACGCTGCCCTCACTGACATCCCGGCTTGGACCCACATATTGCCCAACATCCCAGCGACTTTCCAGGTCGTACTTTCCACCAACTCCGTAGACCTTCTTCTTTACGTGCACTCGCGTACCGAACGGTATCAAAACCTTCTCCGGGTAGAGCTGCCTTTGCATCTGAGACCACACGGCGTACTGGAGGGCCATTGGCCACATTTTCCCGTCCAGATTGGCCATTTTCAACAATCGCTTCGTGTTCGACTTGGCAAAGCGAACTGCTGACTCTGCCCGCCCATTGGACTGAGGAGATTGACCCTCTGTATACGTTGTGTACGTTCCTCTTGATGCCAGCCATCTCTTCAAAGGCTCTGATCTGAGTTCTCGTGCCCGGTCACTATGCACCCTTGCCACTTGGCAGCCCTGCGCCCTGAGGCGTAGGTACATGTCCTGTACCGCAAACAGCACGTCCTTGGTTGTTCTTGTACGCAGAGGGCTCGCTAAGTAGATCACCTGGTAGCCATCCACGCCACCAACCTGAGAGAAGATCGCCTCAAACTCTTCATTCGTCATTCCCTTAGGCAAACGACGCTCTTCCTCAGCTGAAGGTCTTGACACCACTTCTTCATCCACCAGCTCCCCTTCACGCCAGTCTCGTAGCGCTCCGACTCCATGACCTGTGTCTTCTGCTACTTCCGGTTCGAAGTCTCCACCGTAGATGGGTATGCCGTGGTCACTGCTCCTATCCACTGTACTCTCTGGACCCCCATCTCGAACTTCGCTCTTGTGTGGACCCCCATCTCGAACTTCGCCTTTGTGTGGACCCCCATCTCGAACTTCGCCTTTGTGTGGACCCCCATCTCGAACTTCGCCTTTGTGTGGACCCCCATCTCGAACTTCGCTCTTGTGTGGACCCCCATCTCGAACTTCGCTCTTGTGTGGACCCCCATCTCGAACTTCACCTTTGTGTAGTCTAGGGATCACATAGGCGCCGATAAGGGCAAACCTGTAATCTGCGTGATCAGGATCAACACCACGTTGTCTGAAAGGCCCGCAAACATCCAAACTAAGGCAGTAGCTGGACGGCGTTTTGATCTTCATGTGCTTGCGGCCCGTGCCACTCGACTCCACACAGGTGCGGCACCTGCGATTGAATGGTTGATGGTTGTTTCGGACATGAACCTTCCACTGCTCCAGTTCACGATCAGTNCTTAGGCAAACGACGCTCTTCCTCAGCTGAAGGTCTTGATACCACTTCTTCATCCACCAGCTCCCCTTCACGCCAGTCTCGTAGCGCTCCGACTCCATGACCTGTGTCTTCTGCTACTTCTGGTTCGAAGTCTCCACCGTAGATGGGTATGCCATAGTCGCTGCTCCTATCCACTGTACTCTCTGGACCCCCATCTCGAACTTCGCTCTTGTGTGGACCCCCATCTCGAACTTCGCCTTCGTGTGGACCCCCATCTCGAACTTCGCCTTCGTGTGGACCCCCATCTCGAACTTCGCTTTCGTGTGGACCCCCATCTCGAACTTCGCTTTCGTGTGGACCCCCATCTCGAACTTCGCTTTCGTGTGGACCCCCATCTCGAACTTCGCTTTCGTGTGGACCCCCATCTCGAACTTCGCCTTTGTGTGGACCCCCATCTCGAACTTCGCCTTTGTGTGGTCGAACTTCGCCTTTGTGTGGACCCCCATCTCGAACTTCGCCTTTGTGTAGTCTAGGGATCACATAGGCGCCGATAAGAGCAAACCTGTAATCTGCGTGATCAGGATCAACACCACGTTGTCTGAAAGGCCCGCAAACATCCAAACTAAGGCAGTAACTGGACGGCGTCTTGATCTTCATGTGCTTGCGGCCCGTGCCACTCGACTCCACACAGGTGCGGCACCTGCGATTGAATGGTTGATGGTTGTTTCGGACATGAACCTTCCACTGCTCCAGTTCACGATCAGTNTTGATCTTCATGTGCTTGCGGCCCGTGCCACTCGACTCCACACAGGTGCGGCACCTGCGATTGAATGGTTGATGGTTGTTTCGGACATGAACCTTCCACTGCTCCAGTTCACGATCAGTAAGGGAAGCCAGGAAGTCTTCCGCATCCATCTTCGCCATCCATCTTGTAATCTGACGCATCTCCGGCTGGGTCCTCCATTGATTGATGGCCCTGGCGGTTGCCTCCTTGAACTCAATTGTCCATCTTCCGTCCTTGGTAGTAGTTGACGATGCCCATCCGCCATAGTCCAAATTCGTGACAACATTGTTTCCTTGTCTTTCCAAGAACATTACCTCCACGAACTCACTCCATGAACTTACCAGCCCATCCTTCAGATTGTTCTCCTCCTGGGGGTACATATAGTTCATCACCTTGCTTCCTTCAAACAGAACGAACGGACTGGTACCGCTGTAGTAGTTGTTCGCTGCCTTTGCCACCGTCGAACACCACATAGCCTTGGCCACCAACTCCTCGTCCTCCTTTTCCCTCATAGGAGGTGAAGCCATGAGACCACCAATTCTCCCCGTGGCAGCCGCCCACATCAGTGCGCGAAATGGTCCATTTGGCCTCCGCAAATCAAAAGCCTTTGAGCGGGTGATATCCATCTCCACTAGCACACAGCCATCCTCAAGCGCCTTGAACTCCGGAGTGGTAGGGAATTGGCCCGCAAACAAATTGACCATCCATTGTCCTGCCATGAGTTGTTTCCTTCTCCTTCGAGACAACGGTAGCGCCTTCAGGTAGTTCCAGCCCGCCTTGTTGTCCAGCACCAGGTCCTCTGCGATCCCCGCCTTCACGATGTTATCAAGATGCTCAAAAGGGGAGCCCTTAGCCTCCATTGCTTGAAGCTGTGCCGCTCGACCACCGTCTCTCAAGAAACGCTCCAAGTGTTGTGACCACACCTCGGTTTCATCCCACATCCACAGTGCTCTCTGAGTAGACCTGGTCGTTTCACGTAAGTCTTCAATCCGCTGGTCCTCGAGCTCCTTGATAAGGTCCAAAGCCTGAGTCTCACCGATGATTGGGCACCTTCCCACCACCCGTGGACGAATCGTCCCGTGAACCGGGTGATGAATCTCCAATCCACGACGGCGGCCCCATGTGAGTTCGCAGTTCAGGTCCTGCACCAACGCACCGAGGGGAACAATAGGCGTTGAGGCATCCTCTGGGGTACTCTTAGTAGCCAACAAGGTGCCCGCTCTATTCTGCGCCAATGTTACTTCATCTCCGTTGGCCAATTGGACCTTCACCTTCTCAGCCTGGACCACCTCCTCTGCTGTTGCTTGTCTGAACGGGTGAGACGCGCCGGAATCCAGAAGACCCGTACGGCCCCTCTTCATCACTGCCTGAAGCCCTGGCCTTGGCCATCACCTCGTTCAAGGTGAGCATTTTGATTTGCCGCATCTCCTTCAACATTTTGTTGGCTTCACGAAGTAGCTCTCGAATTTCCCCTTCAGGCACGATCCCAGAGGTAGACCGCACCGATGTACCTTCATGTGCCGTGGCCGTCGCTGCTTCACTTGACGTTGGCGGGGAAGAAGACTGGGCTGTAGAGCCTGAAGATGCAGGAGGCACTGGGTGAGAGCTTTCAGGAGCCATAGAAGCCAGCAGCGTTGAACTTGGTGATCCCAGCTCGGGCCTTGTCGTTGTTGATCTCGACGGGCTCTTTGGGCCATTTGCCTTCTCCTTGGTTGGGCACTGCTTTGACATGTGTAGCTTGCTCCCACAAGTCCAGCATCTCCCCTGTCTTTGTTTCTTGTCCACCTCATGGCTGAACTTACACTGCTGGCCCCTCTTGCAACCCTGGTCCGTTAGGAAAAACTTACAGGGAGCGCCCTTGCCCTTTCCGGGTGATCCTTCTCCACCAGTGCTGTCTGCAGTTGTAGTAGATAAAGAAGTTCCTGCCCCTGAGGTTGCCGTCATCGCCTTCATAGACGCACTCGCCGTCGAGGAAGTCTGCTGTCTGGTTCTTCCCCGGAAGGCCACTTGCTCAAACTCCGACAACATTGCGTGGTGTAGATCTTCCACAGACCTCTGGGTCGGTTTGGAATCCACTTCCAGTGTGTACCTCATCATGTTCATCCTGAACTGGATCTCCCCGTGGTCTTGTAACGCCCGCTTCGTCATCGTATCCAGTCCTCGTAGAAGCACACTGGCATCTGGACACCTCAAACCAACATCCCCTGCTCGCCGTAGCCAGCGCGCCCAGCGGCGCAACATGTCCACTGCTTCAGTCGCCGAGGTCGCCGTCGATGGACTCTCCAACGCCTTCAGGATCTGCTGCCTTTCCGCCGCACTCCCAGGACGGTACAACACCATCACTCGGCCCAACACTGCTAAGGTACCCGTTAACCTCAGCGCCAGCACCTCTGCCCGCACAGTGTCAGGAAGCGAGCTCAAAATCATCGAGGTTGCCCGCTTGTCCACCCTGGTCCACTTCTCTTCCTTCAGGTACGCGGTGGCAAACGTCTCCGGCTTCAAGGTGAGCTTCACGAGGTTGGAGCTTTCCAGGTAGGTGTTGTAGAACCTGTCCAGGCACTGTTGGGTTTCTTTCCACCATCCTGACGACCCATTGCTCAAGTCTCCCATCGGACACTGTAAGGAGTGGATCCAGTCTCCAATGTCAATGCACGAGGTCTCTGACAGCTCCGGCAGCTTAGGCAGCTCTGAGATTCCTGGTTTTACTACTTCCAGCTCCTGTGCCCGATGAGTCATCGTTGCGCTCATCGCCATCTGGAGCTGTGCAATCCCCTGGGCCAGCATTCCAAACGCCTCCATTGGCCCTTTCGTCGTCCCACGGCCGCCACCTTCATCGGTAGTCGCGGCCTGATCAGCAGAAGCCATTGACCTGTAGGCTCCCTGTTCCAATCCCTTCGTTCCGCTTAGGGCCTTGCCTCGATCCCCCTGAACATCAGGAGGGTTCCCATCGATGCCTTCTTGCCCATGACGAACTCCGAGGGGATCACCTCCGTGTACTTCAGTAGGTCCACGGTGACCTGCATCTTCGCCTTGTTGACCTTCAAGTCCTGGCGGTGGCGCAACATGCCCTCGAACTTCACTAGCCTCAGTCTGATTAACCGGCGTCCTTGTCGGTTCCCGTAGAGGTCCTGTCACTGCTTGTCCGCGTAGTTCAGCTCTCTGAACTTCACCTCCTGGATGAGCAACAGGATTGCCTCTTCGTAGGTCAGGCTGAAGTGTGGTCTCCGGCACCTCGCCTCTTCGTTGCATTTGCGCTCTCAAGCGCTGATTTTCTTCTTCCAACGCCCTCATCTCTTGCTGATGACCTTGCATAGCCCGCTGTACTTGCTTATGCACCTCCGCCAACACTTGCTCTTGTGTCAACGAGCCCGTCGACGAAGGAGGATCCCGAAGTTGCTGTTGAGGAAGTAGTGAGGTCTGAGGATGCCCTTGGGTTCCCAAACCATGTAGCAAAGGTGCCCTCTGCGGCCACTGCTGCATCACCTGCTCGGCTTCCGGAGTGAAGAGCGCTTGATCCCTTGGTGTAGCCCAGCTAGGAGGCGGTGAAGGGATCGCTCTGGTAGCCCTAGGTCTCTCGAGTACAGGTGCAACAGCCGCCGCAGCCTGGGACACACGTCGCTGGAAAAATTCTCCAAGTCTGAACATCCACATAGCCTGCGTTCCAGCTTGTCGTTCGGTAGGGCTCGGGAATTCTTCAGGAGGGGAGGTTGTAATCGTTCCCGTAGTCATGAGTCTAACAGCTTCATCTTGAAAACCGTAGTGATCATGTACTCTCCCTCGTGTTTCTCCCAGCTGTCCATCACGGCTAGGTAGGTCCGCAGGTCCTGGTTGTTGGTATTGCGGAGCACTCGCAGCTACTTCAAGGAAATCTCGGAGAGGAGAAGGCTGCTGCTGTGTTAGTTGCTGTTGTGGTTCCTGTTGCTGAGGAGCTGTAGCTTGTGCACGGAATGGATGTGGGTGTGTGCGCTGTTCGTTTGCTCGCGCGCCCAGTCCGGTCTCTTCCATCCGTGCAGATTCCGTTACCGGCAAGCCACGTGCAACCTCCGAATCCACCAACTCCGAAGCTGCAACACCCTCTCTACGAGTGCTACCATTCAGTAGCGGGGCTGATGACTCCCGGCCTGCCTGTTCTCTCGTCGAGTCATAGGACGAGCCACTCGTCTCTCCCTCCAGGACACCCTGTGCTTGGGCTCATAACCTGAAAGCGGTTAAGTCCCAGCGGGTCACAGCCAAGCCATCAAGGAAGGGCTTACGCGACTTTTTCAATCACCTGCAAGTTGAGACTATTTGTTCTCTTCAGTGCTGACCCTGGCANGGCTTACGCGACTTTTTCAATCACCTGCAAGTTGAGACTATTTGTTCTCTTCAGTGCTGACCCTGGCATGCCGTAATGTACATGTTGCAATGCCCTATGGTCATGAACTTGACAAACATGACGGATGACACATGCACTTCACAGTCACACCAACAGAACCCTATTCTAATTATTAAGGCCCCATATCATAGAAGCCTACTGTAGATCCCTTATAGACCCCTTTAAGGATCCCTCTACAGGATTCTTATAGGCAATAAAACCCTATTCTAAGCCTTCAGGCCTCTATATTAGAGCCTCCGAGCAGACACCCGAACACTGCCCAGACATTCCAAAATCCCTTAATTTAAGGAATATAATATACCTCAAATCATATTAGGGATGCTACTACTACAGTTTAAGGTCTATTCCTCAATTAAGGGGTTTGGGAGTCTCTGGGTGCAATCCAGCCAGAGACGTTCAGGCGCTCTTTGAACAAAACATGAATCCTGAAACCCTTAACCGCAAGGTCCTAAAACCCCAAACCCGCAAACTCCAAGTTTCTAAGACCCATAAGTAAGAGGCCCTAAATCCTGCACCCTGAAGTCTATAATAATGTTCTCGAAAGCCTCATATAGTGATATCAGGTTTAGGGCACAGGGATAAACCTCATTAGTGACCTGTATTTCACCCGTACAGAGGGGATTTAGGGTTTAGGGTTTAGCTTAACCAAACACAGCCCCCCCCCCCCCCNCCCCCCCCCCCCCCAGGCTGCAGCTGCAAGAGCCCCTCGTGAGCCTTGGCGATGTTATGAAGACGGTGTCAGATTGAATTTGTTTCTCTCCCAGAGCATGATTTCCCCCAGCACCATAAACCAAAGAGCGCACAAACCCTATACAATTTTTTTCTTGCAAGCCCCTTTTCGTTCTGGCACTGGTCAGATCCTATGGGAGGACCTAGGTTGCTCTGCCGAGACAGGTTCTCGGTAGACATGGTGAAACACGAGTCGCGGCTTACAGCTAGAAGCGTAGTTACCCAGTCAAGATAGGACATCCCTTGTCCTGCAATCCTACATAATTACTAACTCCACAGCCCCTAGGCCGCTTCCTTAACCTACCAAAACCTACAAAAAAGTAGGGTCCCTATAAATCCCATATTAGGGTTTACAATAAGAACCTACAAAAAAGTAGGGTTTGGTAGGTTAAGGTTGGGACTAAACACCCTGTAAACCTTAAAATCCCCTTTACCATACACCCGTAACCCTGAATCTGAATCCCAAGTCCTCTGCCCAGAACCCAAACCCTTAACCCGTAGCCTAAGGATCTCTTAAAGGAACCCTATATTAGATCTCTTCAAGGAACCTCTCTTCAAGGAACCTGACACTTCAGCCCTGAATCTTTGAGCCTTGGCATGTCAACTATACTTTACCCCAAATCGGGTAAGGGACCCAAAACTTACAACCTGCAAAAAGGCGGTAGCCGTCATTGATATCACTGAAGCGTCCTTCTAGGGCTCTAGGTTTGGGAGCCTATAATGGCGTGTCTGGATTGCTAGCTTCCCCGGTTTCCGGAGCTTACAAAGCCTGATTCCCAAAGCATCCGAAGTACCTATCTGCGGTATACTGACCCAATCCGTGACACCAATTCCTATTATGGAAGCCATACTCTTGCCTAGGGGTCCTAAGTACCGACATGGGGCATGCTTACCCAATCCATAGTAACAAGTCCTACTCTAGAAACTTTTGGTTCCACTATGTTTTTAACTGTTAGTACTTAGGACCCTTTTGAAAGCCCTTTTGGTTTGCCAAGCCCAAAAGTCGTATAAGGCCCTACCAACAGCCTTTACATGCCGTATGAAGATACTTTGAGTCTCCTAATGGATCCCGAAACCTGAGCAACTGTTGATGGACAAAATCCTGCATTACCCATTATAAGGAATATACCATAATTCCCATAGTTTAGGGTCCTTAGGGTCATGCAGGATTTTGTCCATCAACAGAATCATAGAATCTCAAGGACAGGCTAAACCCGTGCGGAGACCCTAACCCTGACCCTAAACCCTCAAGCCGTAAATAAAGCCCTCAAACCCTTAAGCTGAACTGCACAAGATCAAGGCTGCGATATCGAACCCTCAACCCTCGAACCGAAAAACCTAAAGCCCCACACCCGAATCCCAAGAGCCCGAAGCTCGAACGACCTCAAAGCCTCAAGCCCTCGTTTAGAAACCCAAAAGGCCAAGCTTGAAACCCCTTACTGGGGAATGCAGAAATTACGGGGTATATGATGGCAGCTCTATATAAACTTCTAGTATCTTAAAGTATATGATGGCATCTTATGTAAACTTGTAGTATTCTAAAGTATATGGTGGCATCTTATGTAAACTTGTAGTATTCTTGAAGGGGCTGAAAAGAGATCCATTCCCCCATTCCCCACTAAGAATCAGGGAGTTAAAGGGGCATTAAACACTAATTGTGTTCCCCGGTTTAATCTCTATAGTTCTATAGTCATAATGCTGCAATAGACTTCAACCCTCTTCTAAATTCTCCGGTCCCTACACAAGCAAACAACCTGTAGGACCCTTTAGAGGATCTCGTGCGTAAGAAAGCCATATACCAACCCTACTTTAATTTGGCAAGGCCCCTATATCTTAAACTCTTGAAGGAGTCCATCTAAGCCACATGTATGTAAAAAATGTGTTGGCATTTGTCTATTCAAATCCTTTGTTTACATTCATACATATACAGGTGCATAGCTGTACCTTAACCTACCAAAACCTTCTTTTTTCAGGGTTCCTATAATTTCCATATTAGGGATTCTAATAAGAACCTACAAAAAAGTAGGGGTTGGTGGTTTAAGGGTTATACATAGAAGCCTCCTGAGGAGTCCGTCTAGCCCCGGGCTGCCTTCTATCCTCGCGCGCTCCACTTCCAACGCTTCCCGCGCTCAGCTGAAACCTTTGGCTTCGGGGTTTAGCAGTTTAGGCTTCGAGTGTTTAGTGAGGGTTTAAGGGTTCAGGGGTTAAGGGTTTGCAGTTGGGCTTAGGGCTTAAAGGCTGAGTAGGTAAGGGTTCCTCTAAGGGCCCCCTCAAGGGATCTGTAGTGGTGATGGACCTTCACCGCACACAATCCCTGTAACCTAACCCCCCCTTAAACTCTAAACACCAAACCCCTAAACCTTATAAGCCCCGAACCCCCAAACCCCTACACCCCG
>BGNK01004991.1:0-19109 GCA_003297005.1 Symbiodinium sp. clade A Y106 | reverse complement strand
AGTCAGTGAAACCGAACAAGCCCCACACCCGAAGATCACTCCGGGTCCAAGGACCCAAATACTGGGTTTAGGTCCCAAATTCCATCCTCTGAGTTGTTTTTGGTATCTCAAACCCCTACCTATAGTCTCCATTGTAGTTCCTTTTTTTGGTTAACCAGTTTTATGGTTAGGATCCTATAAGAGAGATTTTGGTCAACCAAAAAAAGGAACTACAATGGAGACTATAGGTAGTATTTGGCTCCGGACCTGGGACTCATACGGGATCCCTTGCACAAGAGATCCCGAGCGCAATGCTAGGTCCATATTCCGATCATACCCTCATTGCGGAATGCTCCTTAAATCGGGTCTTGGCTCCTCCAATCATATGGGAGTTTCCAACAATTAGGGGTACCTTATTTTGGGGTCCTTATAATGAGGATCCTACTATTTAGGGTACTATATTAGGGTCCCCTATTTTCGGAAACTCCCATATTGGGGATATATATATATATATATATACATATATACATATATATATATATATATATATTTATACATACATACATACATACATACATACATACATACTCCTTATAATTAAATTAGGGATATTGTGCGATCTTGCGGGCTTTCTATAGCATGACCCCAGTTAGGGTACTTAATATCCTGCGTTAAACCTATTTACTGAGTCGCCTGATGCTTCGAGTACTCGGCACCCAACGTTTCAGATCGTCTCCTTCCCATGAGCAGCAGGCTCAGCACGGTGTGGGTGACACGGTACCTGAGGCGACAGCAAAAATGCACTGCGACCTGCACTACCATCGCACCGCAGCATGCTTTACAGCCGTGACTTGGACAGGAAGCATCCCACACCGTCTTAGATAGTGAGCGGGGGAACTTTAAACTTTTTGGCCTTATATATTAGCTCTACCTTCGAAGGTTTGAACTTTTTGAGGCCCGGTTGTTGAAGAAGGGAGCCATAACCCCTCAACTCTAAACCTTCAGCAGTAAACCCTACACCCCAAACCTTATATCCTAAACCCTAAACCCTAAACCCAAACCTTATATAAAATGAATTTCCCCAAGCAGAAACGGTGAAGTCTCAGCCCGAAGCATTTTGACCACGGACCTGATCTGAGCCCTAAACCCTAAACCTTAAACCCTAAACCCCTAAAACCCTAAACCCTAAACCCTAAACCCTAAAACCCCAAACCGCGAGAGCTACATGAATCTTACGGTGCAGGCTTCAGGGTTGTGTGTATAGGCGCCGAAACACTTAGATCAGAACATGCTTTCGGAGCTCTAGGGCTTAGAGGCTCCTGGCCGATGGCCTTATGTAGGCTCAGACGATTGGGCAGACATAAAAAGGAGCTCAAAAAAAGAGTCGCGCTGAGATTTCTAGACCCTATGAGACGGAAGATTCTAGAATGCGGTGGTTCTTCACTCTTTGGCGTTGGAGGTTGGGAGGCCACGGGTGTTAGCATTCAGGGTGCCGGAGTGTCGGGGTGCGCAGCTGATTGCTACAGTTTCAGGTTGCATGATTCCGGCAGGTTTAGGGTTTAGGATTTAAAGGTTAAACGCTAAACCCTAAACCCTAAAAACCCTAAACCCTAAAAACCCTAAACCCCTAAACCCTAAGCCCGACTTGGTCAACCCGGTTCAGCCGAGGAAGTCGCAGCCGTTCATGGTCTGCTGGCCTTGGTCGTCGCCACTCTGCGACCCGCTGCAATCCCTTCAACTTATTGGCTGTAGACTCAACTTTTCAACTTTTGGGGTTCTTATATGGTAGTCGATTCTGAAAGTTTCAACTTTTATTTCCTTGGGTTTTGGGCCAGTGAGTCAAGCGTTCCTTTTAAGGTTTGTAGGGTTACTATAAGGAGTCTATAAGGATTCCTAAGATTACTATAAGGGTTCCTTTAAGGGTTCCTTTAAGGTCTAAGATCCTAAACTATCGGATGCAAGATCTCGGACTCACGGTTTGCTGTATGTAGGGGTTGAATGAGTGCTCTGTTTGGCTGGTACAAATCTTTAACAAGGAAGTTGCAAGGGCTTTCGAGGAAAAGACTCCCATGCAACCGTCATGGTGGAATATAGGGGCCTTAATGATTAGAATAAGGTTTGGGCGCCCAATCTACCACAATTGTAGTAAGGGGACCCCCCAAAATAGTGTAGGTAATCATTAAGGCCCCTATATTAAGGTCTAAGTTGTTGTGCTGCTTTGTTAGGGCTGTATCTGTGTCTGTTTTGGGGATGGGGTTCGTGTTCAGAGGTTGAGAGATTTTAAGATTTCATTTTTTGGGTTTGATTTACCCTAAACCCTGTAAACCTTGAACCTTAAACCGGAAGTTAGGGTTTGCTTTTGGCGGGTTTTAGGGTTTAGAGTGTGTTTGCAGACTCCTGTTCCCGAAAATGCAGCGATGTGGGTTTCGACATTAAATTCAACCCCAAACCCTTCACCCAGAATTGTGTTCCAGACCCCCCCAAAAGCCTTAAACCCAGACCCTCTAATGAATCCTGAGCATACTTGGAGGATCAGGGGACTTAGTAAGTAAGGTTATAAGTACCCTAATTGGGGCTATAAGCAAGTATAACTATAGTTACCCTATTTATAACCCTACTTACTAAGTCCCATGATCCTCCAAGTAGCCTCCCGGCCCTTCAGGTAAACTAACTCCACATGTCCGCGTGTTAGTCATACTGTTGATGGACAAAATCCTGCATGACCTTAAGGACCCTAAACTATGGGAATTATGGTATATTCCTTATAATGGGCAATGCAGGATTTTGTCCATCAACCGTATGTCGACCCAAACCCTCAGCCCTAAACTTACCAAGCGCCCTGGTCCTTCAACAAGAAAGCCCCCAAACCCGAAACCCTAATCCGAGTTCTCTGGCCTAAACCCAGAACTCAGGACGGTTCTCTCTTCTTTGACCCTTCCCTCACTCTTACATACAGTGCCTTGGCTTTGCTGGATGTGGGCGCATGGGGTACCCAAGAAGGGAGGAAGTCTGCGGGCTTCGAGTTGAGGGTGTGGGGTTCAGGGTTTGCGGTTTGGGGTTACTTACCTTTGGTTAGTAGGGAATGGAGGAATGGCGTACAATTAAAACTACTATTACTACCATTCCTCCATTCCCTACTAACCAAAGGTAAGGTTAAGGGTTTCAGTTTGAGGTTTAGGGATTTAGCGATTCAGTGCTTAGGGCTTGAGGGCTTATAGGGTTTGCGGCTTGGGGCCCTTCAATTCCATCCTGGAACATGTTCGATCCTCAACCCCCGCTGTATGCCCCGTAGCTTAAAAAATCCCAAACCCTGCCTGAACACCAAATACCCCCCCTGACTATGGATTCCTTCATACGCCATTGACAAAGGTAGGTTTTTCAGGTTCCGGGAAGACCTCAGTAGAGAGCTTTGCGCACAAACTCACAATTCCGGCCATTCTAGCACCAAGCATATGCACCCCCCCTAAACTTGCGGGGCGTCCAAAAGCTACAAACTTGAAAACCCCCAACCTCACAAGTCACAAACCTCAACCCCAAAAGCCGTAAACCCCGAAGCCTAAACGGCCTAAACCCGCCACACTCCTTTAGCCGAAAACCGAAATCCTGAAGCCTTGAGACCTAAAGCGCGAAGCCTCTGGGTTTAGGGTTTACCTATAGTCTCCATTGTAGTTCCTTTTTTTGGTTAACCAGTTTTATGGTTAGGATCCTATAAGAGAGATTTTGGTCAACCAAAAAAGGAACTACAATGGAGACTATAGGTAGGGCCTAAGCCGTCGCAACAAAAACCGCAAGAGCCCAGGTCAGTCCCTCCCATCGCCCTCCCTCAGCCTCCGCACCAAGATCCAGACGGCCGAGAGTGCGCCTCGTCTTGCAACTCCACGGTTAGGGTTTGGGGTTCCAGAACCGAGGCTAGTTGCGGGGACGAAAGAGAAACGGAACCATAAAACTTAAGTGCCTTGACCCTAGAACCATAAAGCTATCCACAACAACAGTGCTAGCAGTAAGAACCGGAAGAACCATATCACGAACAGCGGCCATAGTAGACCTAAACCATCTGAAACCTAAAACCCTGAATATACTCGGGTCCTATAGGACGTCCGTGCATTTTCTTGGACCTCCGTATAATATATCTATATAGGGACCTGACGGAATCTTTAGGAATGATGGTAAATAGATATCCCAAACACCCTGCATGAGGACAAAAGTTGTGACCTACTAAGCCTGTGTTGTCTTGGGATGTCTAGTCTTGTGGAGTAGCAAAGTGCCCGGACGCAACAAACTTGTTTAAACTGAAAACAAAGCAACAAGCAGATGTAAGCAACACAGGACAACTAATACAACCACAAGTAACGCACAAGCCCTAAACCACAAACCCCGACCAAAGAACCCCCAAAAAAAAAAAAACCCCCCCCCCCCCCCCTAAACCTTAAACTCTAAACCCTAAACCCTAAAACCCAAAAACCTAAAGACCCCATCTTCGGAAGGCCTGCCCTAGACTGGAAGCTCTANGCCTTAGAACCCATACAAAACCATGTCCCTGTGAGGACCATTACATTCATCGGCGGTGGCGATGACTGACAGGCCGTCACCCCTATTTCCCTAAACCTTAAACTCTAAACCCTAAACCCTAAAACCCAAAAACCTAAAGACCCCATCTTCGGAAGGCCTGCCCTAGACTGGAAGCTCTACAGTGTATAGCCCCCCAAATCTAAACCCCTCAACCCTAAACCCAAAAACCCTGAACCCTAGACCCTAAACCCAGAAACCCTGAACCCTAAACCCAGAAAACCTGAACCCTATATAAACCCCAAGCCCTATGGATCGGAAGGCCTGTCAGACCGACGTGGTCTGGAAATCCGAGAACTGGCACTGCACGCGCTGCTCAAAGCCTCCAAAACCCAGAGGATGGGATGAGAGCTTGTCTTTTTTGTTGTTTATTCTTGGGGTTTAGGGTTTAGGGGTTTAGGGTTTAGGGGTTAGGGTTTAGGGGTTTAGGGTTTAGGGTTTAGCTTCTGATTCCGTCTTGGGGTTTTCGGTGGGTTTTAGGCTTATTTGGGGTTTTAGGGTTTAGAGTTTGGGGTTTGAGTGTTTAGGCTTTTAGGGTTTTGGTGTTTAGGGCTTTGAAAATTGGGGCCTGTTTATGTGTTATCATAGGGCTTTACATTACAGGTTTACAGGTTTGTTTTGCATTTTTATGTGCTCATAGGATCCATTGCACACCCAAACCCTGAGTGTTTAGGAGTTGAGGGCAGAGAACTCTGAACCTGTGTGGAGGAGCAGAAGATCCCGATGCAAGTGACCTTCCCAAGAAGGCGGTTGGTTTCAGACATGACCCCAAGGATGCAAAGGACCCAATAATTGGGTACTCGGTTTTAGGATAGTAGTTATGTACCTTAAACTACCAAACCCTACCTTTTTTTAGGTTCTTAGTATAAACCCTAATATGGAATTTATAGGGACCCTACAAAAAAAGTAGGTTTTGGTAGGTTAAGGTAGGTTAGGATTCTTGAGAGTATATGATTATTCGGTACTTGGACGCTTCAGACTTCAGACCATTGGGGGGTTCCTCCTTTGGGGGATCTTGGGAAAGATCCTACTATTTTGGGGTTCTTATTGGGTGGGGGGTCCTGGTTTGGGGGATCTTGGGAAGGATCCTACTATTTTTGGGTCTTATTGGGGTTCCTGATTGTCTGTAACTCGCATGCGTAGGCCTTGCAGCCACGACTCTGGGGTGGAGGGCCTGAGGCTGTGGGTTACCAGGTTCTCCATTCGTACCGCTTTGCCCTCCCAATGGCTCCCATGTACCGATGTAGTAGAATGTAGGGTTTCCATATTAGGGATTACTATTATGACTTAGGGAAGTATCCCCCATAACAGCACATAGGACCCTTTGGGCCTTTTATATAAGGGTTCCCTGATTAGAACCGTACCCGCATTACTAAGGTGACCACTGGGGAGCCCAGATAAGACTCTTGATGACGTTGGTAGGGTTCTTTGTTTGGTTGGGTTATGCTTTCTCTCACACCAGCAGATAAGTTGAATGGAGTAAGTAACCTAGACCCCCCAACTACCCTCTATTATTCCCCAAATACCCATTAAATGGGCCATGCTAAAGGGCCTTGTGGGGTCCTGGAATCGTCCTTTTCCTCGGGTTGTGGCTGACGAAGCCGCGATATGACAGATTGCGGGCATAGGTTGTTACGGGTACCTGTTGGAGTTTGGACTAGTTTTCGCATGTTATGCTTTGGTCGCCTCGGGACTTAAGTTTGGGGCGTTGGGGCATATTTTGGTTCGGGCTACTGTAAGGGTCACATAACCTCCAGCCCGAAGCACCGAACCCTCAAGCCCTCACCTAAGCCCCTACACCGAAGACGTAAACCACACAACCCGAAGCCCTGGATCGGATTTGGCTTCGGCCCTTAGTTAAGGAAAGGAGCCTTTAAAGGAACCCTTACAGGAACCAAACCCCCCCGAGAAGAGGAGCCCACAAAGGATCCCCGGAAGGATCCCTTTTAGGACCCCTCGCCGCTAGATCCTCCGGACTCCTGGGGGCCTTAGGGTGCAGTGGCTCAGCGTCTACGGTCCCGAACCCTTGAACTTTACAGCCTAAAACCCCAAGCCCATGCACCCTGCACACCCTAGCACCCTAAGGCCATAAACCCTGGAAGCCCCAAAGGCTTAAAGCCCCAAACCCTAAACCCATCTACGCAAACCCTGAACCTCAATCCGGAATCAGGACTCCGGAACCCTAAACGGAACCCTTAGGCCGATTCGAAACCCTAAGGCACATGAAACGGAGCCCTAAACGGAACTCCGTCAAAATAACCCTTAAAGGAAGCCTTAAAAGAACCCTTAAAGGAGCCCTTACAGGAGCCCTTAAAGGAACCCTTAAACGAACACCTAAAGGAACCCTTAAACGAACCCCCTAGGACCCTTATAAGAGCCCTTTAAAGGAGCCCTTTATACGAGCCCTTATTAGGAACCCACCCGGAAGGCCGGGGGACTTTCTGCGACCAGCAAGAAGAGGGCTTTGAAGCTCCTCCATGAGATTCAAGGCCATTCCTTCAGGCTTTAGGGTCCTTTGAAAGGGGTCTATTAGGGTTTAGGGTTTAAGGATGCCTTTAAAGGGGTCTATATGGGTACTCTATGAGGGTTTAGGGTTTAAGGGTCCCTTCAGGCGGTCTAGAAGGGTGCTACACAGGTTTGGGGTTTAAGGGGGCGGCTATGAGGTTGAGGGATCAAGGAACGGGTTCTATACGGGTACTACACAGCTTCAGAGATCAATTACCCAAAGAGTCCTAAGTACCTATATGGTGCAATGTTTAAAGTTTAAAGTTTCTGTATTAGGAATTGCTAATTAAACATTATGATTTAAGGAAGTATCGCCCATGGTAGTACCTGGGACCCTTTGGGTTACTGTGCAGTCGTTTTCTTCTCTACTTTGATTGGGCCTGGGGTTTGCTTGGAGCAGCCGAAAGAGCCGTGCCTCGGCTATCCGTGCTACATATAATGTACATGGCTGGTTGTCAAAATTACGGTCCTTTTTGGGGTATCCTAAATATTAGGTGCCGTACTATATTAGGGAACCAAAAAAGCCATAATTTTGACAACCACCCATATACATGCTTCAAAGCCTGCAGGAATGCTTGGTTCGGTTTTTACCTTAACCCTCAACCCTAAATCCTAAACCCCCCAAATAAACCCCCAAGCCCCTAAACCCTAAACGCTAGACCCTAAACCCTATAAACCCTAAACCCGAACCCTGAACAACAAGCCGAAATTTACATGTGGTCCGGCGCAGGAGCTTCCTGAACCCCGGAAACCTCAAGCCTTAGGCTTCAGCGTGAGGTCGCTGGGTGCTGAAAAGCGAGAAGCAGTGCGACAACGTGGCGGACTGGCTGAAGACCTTCGAAATCCACGGCCTGAACGTTGCTCTTGATGGAAAGAGAGTTAGGTTTTTTTTAGGGGTTTAAGGTTTAGGGGTTTAGGGTTTAGGGGATTAGGGTTTATTATAGGGTTTAGGGTTTAAGGTATACCTAGAGTCTCCATTGTAGTTCCTTTTTTTGGTTAACCAAAATCTCTCTTATAGGATCCTAACCATAAAACTGGTTAACCAAAAAGGGAACTACAATGGAGACTACAGGTAGTAATTTAGGACCGTTTAGGGTTAGGGGTTGACGGGGGTTAGGGGTTAGGGTGTAGTTTGTTGCTGGTAGTTCTGGCTTGGTTTGCGTTTCTGGGCTGGAAACCGATCCCTAAACCCTACACCCTAAGCATATGTACCCAAAGGGTCCTATGTACTGTTATGGGGGATACTTCCCTAAGTCATACTAGTAATTTCGAATATGGAAACCCTACATTCTACTATATCGGTACATAGGACCCTTTGGGGTAGGACGTCGGACATCCCTCCCTTGGAACGCTTTGTTGCGAAATCCAAGGTCGAAGTTCTGAAGTGCATTGAGACATTAGGGCTTTAAGGTTCACCTGGACCCTAGACTAGGTAGGGCTTTGGGACATTTTATATTTTCCCTTATTGGGCTTAAGAGGATCTTATGTACTAATATTTTTCAAAGGCTTTAAAAGCCTACCTGGTAAAGAACCTACCTTTTTAACAATCCTTAACGCGATTTCCTTCTAATGCAACCGATGAAAAAGTATGTGATGTGGGGTCCAGGTAGAGTGTGAGGTAAAAGTACTGTCGGAGAACCGACAAAGCTTGCGTGACGAGGCTCACATGACGAACACCAACCCTGGCCTGGATTTCATGACAGTACCAATCCTAAACCCTGAACCCTAAACCCCGAACCCTAAACCCTCAACCCTGAACCCTAAATCCTAAACCAGTGGCTTTCCGCCAGTCCTAACCTGCAGACCTGCAAAGGTGTGTGCGGTTCAGGGTTTAGGGTTTGGATTATAGAGTTTAAGGTGTCCTTCAAAGGGTTCCTTCAAGGGCACTATAAAAGGTCCTACAAGGGTTCCTACAATTGTGGTTTAGGGTTCAGGGTGTAGGGTTTAAGGTTTAGGGTTGAGGGTTTAAGGTTTAGGGTTTGGGGTTTAGGGCTCAGGGCTTAGGGTTAACCATGCCGGAACCGACGAAGTCTCCTGGGGGCAGAAGTAACCTAGTAGTAGCGTAGGTAACCTTTAACCTTTTGGGGCAGTACAATCCTTATATTATGAAAAGATTTGAAAAAGGTTAACCTTAGGTTCCCCCATGATACCCGACAAGTGGGGTAACGAATATGAAAGGCTTCAACGGCCCTCAATCCGAAGGAATTCGCAAGCCCCTTACTGCTTGCAAGCCCTTAGTGTTCTCCGCTGGCTAGCGAAGCAAACAAATTCAATGACTAGTTATCGAGATGTTTACGCCTCTTTCTTGTCATCTGTCTTGTTGTTTTCCGTATCGGCAGGTAGCTGAATAGACCATTATACAACCATGCAAAAAGCCTAAAACCCTCAACTCGCAAGACCTACCTGCATTCTAAAGAACCTACCTTTTAGCTTTCACGGTCTAGGGTTTAGGTATTAGGGATGATCTCCTGTTCTAAGTCCTCGATGGTTCAGGTATATCCTGAATCGTTTAGCCTGAGGAGCCCCGCTCTACACCCGAAACCTTGAAAGCCTTGATAGTCTATAGACTCTTAAATCCCATGGCTCGTTTGAAACGCTGAAACTCCAAAGTTTGGGGTTCATAGGGGTTAGGGCCGCGAACTTTGAGCCCTAATGGCCCTAATACAGGGGCTGAGTAATTCGTAGTCATATTCACCACTGTCCTTACGTAAACATACTACATGCCCTATGTCCCTTCTCTTATACGTCATGCCCCGATGTCAGAAAGCCCTTACCAAAGCCTTTGAACAACCCACGCTATGCTAAAGTTAAAGTCGCAGGCCTAACGCCCAAATATCCTTGAACCGTTTTGATTCCCATTTTAGATCCCGTGACACGAACTCTTTAAATCTTAGTTTAAATTCTCATAAGCGCTTATAAACTCTCCACCCTGTAAAACTTATATAGTCAATAGCCCTGAAGATCGAAAACCCTGCGTTTAGGTTAAACCCTCATGAAGCCCTGAGGTTCTAAGCAGCAACGGCACGCAGCAGCGCTTAGAGCTTTGCGAAGACCTCAAGGCACAGCAGTCTTTACTCTGAGGGTTGTTTTAAGGGTCCCTGTCAAGGTATCCTATTGCGGTTCCTTTAGGGTATTTTGGTTTTTTGGGTTCAAGATGTCGGGAAAAAGGGTCGACGCTGTCCTTTGCAGGCTTCTTTTAAGGGTCCTATAACGGTTCCCATATTTCTGGCCTGGGGTTTCGGGTTTAGGTTGTGGGGTTTTGGTTTAAGCTTTAGGGTTTGAGGGTTCGGGTGCCTTGCCGTTCGTTGCTGCCTGGAGCGATCAGGCGCACCGACCCACGTGATCAACCCAGACATTCCAATATCCCTTGATTAAGGAATATACCGTAAGTCACATTATAGACCCTACTAGCATGTAAGGTATACTCCTTGGTTGTAGTACGCTATGGGAAAATTTGCTTTCAGACGCGGTGAAGAGCGGCATTTGGCTGTCTCTTCCACAGCTGAAATCCTTTTCTCAGGCCAAATAATGGCCCTGCGACAGGAAGCTCCAAAATCGCAAAAGGAAACACGTCGTGGTGGACATAATCAAAGGGCTGCACCCTGCTGCCCCCACCAAGGAAAAGAAGGACAGCATGGCCAAGCCGCTGTTGGGGGCAGCTGTTCCAGGCAAGCTGGACCTACATCCACCCTGCTGCAAGTGATCAGCGTCTTGGATCCGGAGAACGATGCAGCCAGGGGCGTCAGGAAACGCTGTGTTGAGAAATCTCCGGGTCTAAAGGGCCGAACAATTGACTATGAGGCGTCTTGCGAAGGTTCTGGAAAGGTCTTCTAAGGGCTACGGTATTTTAGGGTAGGTTTATGGGAGTTTGGCCCAAAGTGCTCAACGATTAGGAGGTACCTGGGTTTAGGGTAGAAAACTAGCACGTTATTATTTCTTCTAGGTACTCGGAGCGATTGCGAAGGGGCTTGATAGGTGTTTCGGTTTCTATATGGTTGATGGGTTGAGACGCAACTTTGCAACTCTTGTGTTTGTAGAAGTTGCGCGTATTGAGAAAGTGTAACTAGACTCTGGATGCCGTATTGACCGCGTGTTGGGGACGTAAAGTCTGTGTCTACTCCTACTTTTTCGCCCTAAGTAATTTTCAACTGTTCAACCAGGGCACTGTTTGAATTATACCTTAGCTGAAATATGCAGAAGATGTTGGCAAGGCTTTTTATATATTCGCAAAAACCGGTACCACGTCCCCAACGAGTCCTACGCCTTAAGCCCTAAGTTTTCTAGCTACCCCTTTTATGCAAGAACTCTATCTCAAATCGAACTTTGCACGCTAATGAATAACACCCGAATCCCGAGCCTGAACGCATAGTCTCATGCCCTAGGCCCTAGATTCTCAGAGACTCATACTGCAAACGTTGCGTATAGCGTTGTAGGGTTTAGGGTTATACTCCTCAACAGCCTTGCCGAAATGTCACACAGCCCTGCAAGACTCCCAGCAAGATCAATCAACCCGCTGCACACGTACAAAGCCCCAAACCCAGGGCCCCGCCGTCTAAGCCGCAAGCCCTCAGATCTAAACCCCAAACCTTGAACTCGAAACTCTAAGCCCAAGAAGCCCGCAACTCACTGCAATCGCGAGCTTCAGTCAGACTGCAACCCGTGTACCTTTGTAGTAAGCTTGATATAGAACTCCGTTAGAAGCCCTACTTGGAGGATCATAGGACCTAGTAAGTAAGGCTATAAGTACCTTAGTTAGTTAGAGTTGTAAGTACTTATAACTTGTAACAAATTATGCCTCTAGCTACCTTGTTTAGAATGGTTCTCCAAGTAGAACCTCCTGGAAACCCCCCAAACCCTGCAAAACCCTATCAACCCTAAAACCCCTAACCCTGAACCATAAGTTTAAGCTCTGCCTAAACCCTGAGTAACTTACCTTTTTTGGGGTTCCTTATTATGACTTTCTTGTATAAGTCCTGTTAATTTGGGGTTAAGGGTAAGGTGAAGCCTGATCCTCAGGTGGCCCTCTGTGGCGGCGACATGAAGTTGGATACCAAGGGATTCCTTCACCGACACGGCCGCTCCCGGACTTGCTTTAATACTCAAAATTTAGGTACCCACACTGTGTGTATGTATATATATATATATACATATGTGCACATATACCGAAGCATACATACATACATATATATATATGTATCTATATGTATCTATATATATACATACACATGTATATATATATATATATATATATATATATGCTCACACCCCCCCCCCATGATCCAGGCGAGCCTTCTTGTCAAGTAGTCCTGTACAATCTTATGTCACAGGATGCTTACTCCTAAAGTTTGAATCTATCGGTATTTACGGTGTTTCCTGCACTTCATGCACATGTCTACCTGACTTCTTTATTCCTTTATATCATAGGTAAACAAGCCGAAACCGAAACCAGATTCTGGTTCTAGATTCTGAGATTGTCAAACTACTTAAGATGTACAGTTTGAATAGACATAGCTTCTCTTCTCTTCATACCATATGTGGTAAGGACAACTCCTTCAGTGAAAACAAACATGCCAGTGGTATGTTCGGCTTACTAGCAACAACGCTAAACAGAGGTGTTGCCTATCTATCCATAAAACAAAAACAAAATACAGCCTGGCTCCTTATTAGACATGGAAAGGAACCTCCATGTATCTTCATGCTTCGAGGGAACCTAAGGCCGCTTCATATCTTCAACATTAGAAAGATAGGGAAGCTCAGTTGTTCTTTTTCAGGTGGTGTTGTTTTCTAATCTTGTTTCATCACAAAGCAACACAATAAGCCACCTTAGCCCTTTATCAGTCGCTGGAACTCAGTGGCTGGAACTCAACGAGCTCTTACAATCTACCACTACCCACATAGCTAAATCTGAGTGCTTAGGGAAAGAAATGGTCTCCCTCCACCACACTCCAAATAGATTCGGTCACAAGTAAAGTATGTCGAGCTTCTTACGCTTTATACTTCGCATTCGTTGTTCCTCTCAGCACATTTGCTGTTTTTCTCATCAAAAGATGCAAGACGATCCTGGCTCAGAACATATAATCGAGCTCCGTTTCACCGCGCTACTCGCACAAGTAATATAGCTCCTGCCATCTTTGAATACAGCATGAAGCAGCTCCAGACCTCTCCTCATAGCCTCCGAGAAATGGTGGAAGCACATCTTTTCTCATTATGCTTTAAGGAAAGCAATAAAACACTTGACTTACTTACCTCTTGAGCAAGGCTGACCTTGACTCGGTTATGGTTTTGCTCCATGAGAGAAGAGTTAGTACCGCCAGTAATCGAAGCAATTGAAAGCTCATTTACCAGGTGCCCCAGTGTCGCCTGAATGGTACCTTTTTTCGTGGTATTCAGTTTGAATATGGGAACCCCAAAAGTAATAAGGCAAGACAGTACTATTGCGGAACTCACTTTATATGTAATGATATGAAATATCGGAGCTTATCAGCTTCTAATGAGTATAAAATACAAGAAATACTTCTTCTTTGTTCAAGCAACGGGCAAGAGTCTAAACGGTTGGCAAGATCTTACCTCGGTGCAGAAACAAGAACTCGGCAGTATTTTAGCAGGATGCAAAGTTCAACGAACATGTGCATTCGCACACAACGGTCTAAAGCATCCACAAACATAGGCAGGTTTAAATATCATAATGTACAGCGGTTCTTCTATTTCTTTTATTGAGCAAAGGTGATCTTAACAACAGCTATGACTTTGTTCGATGACAGAAGCAAGAGCACAGTTGGACTGGAGCTTTTTGAAGGTTCATGTATGAGTACATAGTACAGCTGTTCTTCTATTGCTTTTGCATTTCAGGTTTCAGGTATCTTGGGAAACTCGAGCCTGGCAGTGTTTTCGCATCCGAGGTTGCCCAAACATCGCCAGGCTCGAATTTCCACCAAATTCCTAAAATCCTGGCATCTATGAGGCGTGTGGGGCCGTAGTTGCTGAGATTTGGGGAATTTTGGGGAAATTGGAGCCTGGCGATGTTTTCGCACTTCCAGCTTCACAAACTTTGGCGAAATTGCCGAAGTTGCCAAAACATCGCCAGGCTCGAATGTCCCCAAAGTTTACAAAGCCTGAAATGCGAAAACCTCGCCAGGCTCGAATTTCCCAAATCCTTGCATCTATGCGGCGTGCGGGGCCGTAGTTGCTGAGCTTTTGGGAATTTCGGGGAAATTGGAGCCTGGCGATGTTTTCGCACTTCCAGCTTCACAAATTTTGGGGAAATTGGAGCTTGGCGCATCCGAAGTTGCCAAAACATCGCCAGGCTCGAAATTCCCCAAAGTTTGCAAAGCCTGAAATACGAAAACCTCGCCAGGCTCGAATTTCCCCAAAATTCCTCAAATCCTTGCATCTATGAGGCGTGCGGGGCTGTAGTTGCTGAGATTTTTGGAATTTTGGGGAAATTGGAACCTGGCGATTTGCATCTGAGCTTGCCCACCTCCCATGATCCATTGCTTACAAAGCATGCTCGGCTGGATCATGTGGGGGGGGAGGGGGGGGGGGCACGAGCATATATATATATATATATAGATATATATAGATATACACATGCATATGTATGCAGAGGTAGATGTGCTGATCTAGCTGCCTGATGGTTAGCTGCTTCTTTTGTTGTTTGCTGTCATTTTGATTCGCCCATCTGGCATGTAAGGTTCTGGCCAGCATCTTGAGTTCGTCCGTCAAGACCTCGCCACGCCCGAGGACAATCGAGCGCAGCACAGACCCACCCTGCAACCTAAGGGTCCAAAGTACGTAATAATGGAGGACTTGGGCTACGGACAATAGTTTTGTAGGCTAGTAATTATTTGGGAAGTATAAGATTATTAGGTGCTTGGACCCGGAGTGGAAGGGAAAGCCTGGGAGAACGAAACAGCTGAATCGTAAGTCTCAGCCCCTGCACCATCTATTACCCTAAGGGTCCATGTACCGAAACAGTATGTACTTGCGCCTTAGAGTAGGCCCCATATAGCTATTTTGGGGCCAAAGTAAATACAATTTGGGCCCACTTGGAGGCCCTTTTGACTTAGTAAGTCTACTTAGTATCCCCTAGAAACCATATTATAATCCCCCAGAACCCACCTTACTAACCCTACTTACTAAGTCAAAAGGGCCTCCAAGCATGGACTCTTGGGACACCAAGATAGAAATAACGAAAACCACAGGCTTCAACCCGCAACCTGAACAACCAAAGCCCAAAACCGAAACAAACGACCTACTATAGGGGCTAAATACTTACTTACCAACACTGTTTTGGGGGGGTCCATATTTCAAATATAGTATAATGGGCCCCGAGAACATATAATAACCATTAGGAAACCCTAAACCCTAAACCCCTAAACCCTACACCGTGGCCAGGATGACTTCGAGTTTGAGGAGGATTCCGACGGCGAGGCGCCATTGGAGCACATCGCAGCTGGGCCAGTCCGTAGAGGAGTCGGCGTGTAATTTTAGGAAATCGGGTTCAGGGTGTAGGGCTTAGGGCTTCGGGATTAGGGTTCTGTATGATAAGTAGAGCAAGCAAGCAAGCAAGCAAACAAGTAAGTATAGTATAGTATAATGTCGCATTGTGCGGTATTTTGTAGTATTGTGTAGTATTTTGTAGTACAGTATAATGTAGTGTTATAGTATAGCATAGTGTAGTATGGTATGGTATAGTATAGTAGAGTAAGTCAATAACTAAGTAAGTAGTATTCAAGGAAGCAAGTAAGTAAGTAAGTAAGTAAGTGAGAAGGTTAACCTGAAGTATCTCTACCCCTAAGGGTCCAAGTACCTAATAATCATATACTCTCCTAAATATTGAGCTACATAACTAATTATTGGGTCCTTTGGACCCTTAGGGTACTTTGGATATGTGTTTTACCGTTACCAAGTTAGGACTAAAGGTTTACGCGTTTTAATTTGAAATTACGTTGGTTTAGGGTTTAGGGTTCAGGGTTTAGGGTTTAGGGTTGTGGGCTTGGGGTGTGCAAACTTAGAACTTGGATTTGGGACTGTGGTTCGAGGGTTTAGGGCTTGGGGTGTGGAGTTTCGGTAGTTTGAGGGCTTTTGGGGATTGTTGAATGTATATTGGACCCCAGAAAGTTGGAGCATTAATTTCGGGATCATTCTTGCTGGGGTTCTCTGTATAGATACACTTTAGAATAAGGACATCACGGGATTCAGATAATCATGTTCCAACTTTCTGGTTTGTATATTCTGTAGACACGTGATTTGATAAACCGGGTTGATCAGCCATGGATCAACGTCAGGTTTCAGGACTTGGAGTTTTGGATCCAAGTTCAGGGCTCTGTGCATGAGTAGGGATTTGGGGTTTCAGGATTTGGGATCTGCGATTTCGGGTTGTGCTGTTTACGATGTACAGTTTAGTGTTTCCGTCTCGCGAATACCCATTTTCGGGTTTCCAACATGAAAGAGGCATAGAACACCAAAGGCCCATTGGATACTTCAGGTTACCTCAGAAACGGTTTACTTGAGGTACATGTTTTGACAGCGCGTTTTTCGTATCAGTTCAACGCAAGATTCGGGTGCAGGCATTGGGCTGTATGGTTTGGGCTTGAGCGATTAAGGAATATCATGAACCCGAACACATTCACCAAGGTTGGCACATCTAGAATCCAGAACTTGAAGAAAAAGGCTAAGCTCATAGACTTATAGGGGTTGGGCGGGCAAATTCGGGGGTTGGGGTCAAACGGGGGTTAGGGTTCAGAGCTTGAAAGGCTAAGTATCGACCCGCTCGTTGGCGCAGCAATTGTTCGATCGCGTTGCCAGTGCATCTAAGCTCATGCCCCAAATGCTCCGTCTCGGTGTTTTGTAATTGGTCCATTTTGTAACGTGCAACTAGCCCAAACCCTAAACCCTAAACCACTAATGTAGGAACCTGATTAAGAAACCTTGGGCCTTTATTAGGGTTCCTTACATGAATCCTACTATTTTGGGGTTATAGGCCCAGGGTTTCTTAATCAGGTTCCTACATTAGTCTTTCCCCTAACCTTACCTATAGTCTCCATTGTAGTTCCTTTTTTTGGTTAACCAGTTTTATGGTTAGGATCCTACAAGAGAGATTTTGGTCAACCAAAAAAAGGAACTACAATGGAGACTATAGGTAACCCTACTATAGATCCCTTATACCTAACCCTAAGGGTCCAAGTACCTAATAATCATATACTCTCCTAAATATTGAGCTACATAACTACTATCCTAAACCCGAGTACCTAATTATTGGGTCCTTTGGACCCTTAGGGTAACCTTAAGCCCTACAACCAAGATCTGAGCCAACACGAGCTCCAAGGCATCCGTTCTCGGTGCTTCGTCGCCCTAAACAGCAGGTTTGGGCGCGGTGCAGGCCACGGAATCCCCAGAGGATCGCTTTGAGGCTTTAGGCTTTAGGGTGTATGTCTCCTTCATCCGCTTTAGGGTTTCTGGGCTTGGGAGTACCATACTTTAATACTTTTTTCTTAGTGGAACCCTTATGACATAAAAGTTTATACTTTTTTCTCCCTGGTTACTTAAAAGCCCAGGAAAGTTTAGGCTCCTTCATCCAAAAGACTGCCATGAAAGCTTCACCACGAGCCCTAAGGCTCCAAAGGACCCAATAGTTAGGTACTCGGGTTTAGGATAGTAGTTATGTAGCTCAATATTCAGGAGAGTATATGATTATTAGGTACTTGGACCCTTAGGGGAGTGTACCGTAGTGGTCAGGTTATATGCTTTCTGTTGCTTGCACCTCCCTCCGCAAATGCGCCATTACGTTTTCCCAGCATGGAACGAGGACGGTTGTCACCGGGAGCTCCCGAACGTGAAATCCCAAACCCTAAACCCTTAAACCCTAGGTCCTAAGCTCTAAACCCATAAACCCTAACCCCTGAACTGCATAACCTTCTTGAGAAACCTGTATGGCTTTGGAAGCTAAAAAATCTGCTATATTCGGCTTGCTCTACACTCTGTACCTCGTCATACCTTCCGATAAAGTTTTCTTGCCCAAAGACCGTAGGTCCTTTGGCGATGATGTTTGACCCAGGAATACCTTCAAAGCTTATCCGTCTTGAGCTTTCGTTTACTTCAAGGGTCGGGAAATTCAGTTCGTAGCTATCCTATAGAGCTGTAAGTATCATAGCCCCAGTTCGGATCCCACTTCGGGAACTTATAGCTGACTTACTACCTAGTTTTCTCGGCTGATCGCCGTCCTCTCCCATCTTCCGTCGCTGGTCTGAAGTTGGTGTTGCCCAGCCCCAAACCCTTTTGGGTTTGTCGTGTTTGCATCTTGGGTCTCGAGTTTGGGTTTAGAGCGGTTGTACCCAAACCCCGAAAACGTGAGCCGGACTTACGAATCCACGTGTACTGTAGCTGTAAGGCACATTGTAAAGTGCCCTGGTCCTATACCTCAACCATCGCGCCGTTCTTTAGGGCATCCTAAGTGCTGGAGATCCATACTCATACGAAGTGCGCTTTATATTAGGGGGAAAGGGCCTCGGAGCAATATTGGTGGCTGTATATCTTATGTTTTTTACATAAGTATATAATTTCTCGCCACTGTCCTGAACGCAAGTACCTATTTATTGGGTCCTTTGGACCCTTAGGTTCTGGTTCTATTTTGCGAGATATTCGTATCAAAACCCCGACTTACCCTAAACACTAAGGCCCAAACCCTAAAGCCCGAACCCTGAACCCCAAACCCTAAACCCAAACCCCCTACTTTTCTTACGGGTCAAAGATACTCTCAACTCCCGCCGCACTCCGACCGATCGAATCGGCTCTGGGACGTTTAGCAAGTAAGATCTCTGGTATTCCTTCAGGGTTTTTTGGGTTTAGGGTTTAGAGTTTGGGGAAGGTTTAGGGTTTGTAGGGTTTAAGTAACTTGGTGTTCTTCTGGCTGGCTCTTAGGACTTTAACTTTTTGGGTTTCCCCTGAGCATCCGGGGTGTTGAATAATGAGGGTTTGACCGTTCCACCTCTTGGTGCGTCCTTGCATCAAGGTCATTGCATATGCGGCATTGATGTAAACTTACATTGGGCCGGGGTGTT
>BGNK01004990.1:1672-44157 GCA_003297005.1 Symbiodinium sp. clade A Y106 | reverse complement strand
CAATTGCGCATAGGATTCCCGAGCTCGCAAGGGGGCGCGCTCGCGGAGTGGCTGGAACAGATACGCTGCTCGTCGCTAGAGCCATACGCCCTCGATTTTTGTTTCACATCCTGAATTCATTGCTTGAGGTACGTTCGCGATCGGACTTTGCACCTCCCGAAGAAGTATTCAGCATGGTCGACTTTAGAAGAGCTCAAACGAGTCGGGCCAGCTCCCTTGAACTCGCTGTTGAGCTTCTGTCCACAGACACAAGATCGTTCACTTCGTCTGAAGCGCATTTGTTTTATGTATGTACATGTTCATATGTTGTAATTTCATGTGTTGTATATCTGGCTAAGGTGTAAGGGATCGATCAGAGTAGCACAGTAACTTCTCGATTTGCGACGAACACACAAACCGGCTTTTCAGCGTTCAGCAGTACAGAGGCTATCTTGATCGTAGAAGGATATAGACATAGACAGTCTTCTCTAGAAATATAGACGTTTCTGTTGAAAGATGGAGAATTTGACCAAAACGGGACCCAGCCGCAAATCTTGGGGGCGGGGTGGTGTTTGGGGTGGGTTTACGTTTATGTTCGTGCTTTGCAATTAACATGTGGAGTTATGCTTGATATACTTGTGCGCATGATCATCTCATGCTTGTGTTCATGTTGAACTTGTAGTAATATATCAAATTTATGCTGGTATCTCTTTTGGTACCTATGTATTTGTATCTATGTCTGTACCTGTGCCTATATGATATCATCTGTATCTGTAGCTATATCTGTATCTCTATTTGCCTCTATCTCTGTCCATATTCCTATCCGTATCTCTATCTCTAGCTATGTCTGAATCTATCTCAATCTCTTTATCTCCACATCCACACATTGCACATCTGTATCTGTATCTATATGGTAGTTGATCTAAAGCTCCTTGTGGCATAATTTATATGAGCGGCCAACTGCATAAAGAAGTATGCCTTCGCGAAAGCTCCGCGATGGTGCCGCGAAGGCTACTTTTTTCTGCGAAAGTTCTGTGTTAGCCTACTTGCCGTACTGTTACTATTGCTAGTAGTACTACTATTATCACTACCATTGCTGCTACTACTACTACTACTACTGCTGCTACTACTACTACTACTATAACTGTTACCATGACTATGACGATGACGATGACGATTACGATGACTATTGCGTTTTTTTATTACTCTTACTGTCACTCTTACTCTTACTGTTACTCTTACTGTTACTGTTATTGTTACGTTACTGTTACTGGTACTGTTATTGCTACTACTACTACTACTACTGCTACTACGACTCCTACTACTACTACTACTACTGCTACTACTATGACTACGACTACGACTACGACTACTACTACGACCACGACTACGACTACGACGACGACGACTACTACCACTACTACTACTACTACTACTACTACTACTACTACTACGACTACTACTGCTATTACGATGACGACGACGATGGCGATTACGATGACAATTGCTATTGCTATTGCTCTTACCTTTACCCTTACTGCTACTATTACTTTTACTGTTACTAGTACTACCACTAGTACTACTACTAGTACTATGACTTTATGCTCTTGCTATGCAACTGCTGCTGCTGTTACTACTGCTGCTGCTGCTACTACTACTGCTCCTACTGCTACTGTTACTACCGTCACCCAATTATTACCACTACGTGCCACACCTACTACTCAAAACCTTTTACGACCCACTGCCGGCGGCTACTGCCTCCCACCTCTTATGTCCTACCCACGACTGCTCCTGCTAGTGCTGCTGTTGCCGTTGCTACCGTTTCCACAAGCCCTACTGCCAATGCTACGGTTGATGGACAAAATCCTGCATTACCCATTATAAGGAATATACCATAATTCCCATAGTTTAGGGTACTTAAAGTAATGCAGGATTTTGTCCATCAACCGTAGTACTGCTGCTCCATCTGGTGCTAGTGTCTAAGCAACGACAAACCCCAAAATTAGGTTCCTGTACAGGATTTAGTTCGCATAAGTTCCGCGAAAGTGAAATTAAAGTCGACAAAGCCAGATCAAGGCCACCCCCCAATGGACAATGTTGGCATAATTGATTGAGAGTTTCTGGGAGCCTTACAAGCTTCAGGGCGTCTGTTGAGCTGCTTCAGGCCGTCTTGGGGGTTTTTGATGAGGCCTCCGAATCAAAAAAAAACCCTGCAGAGAACCTTTTAAGCGCACCCTCACAGCAAGCCTAAAAGGAACTCTCAAAGGAACCCTTAACAGAACCCTCAAAGGAATCAGGGTTCTAGCTTGTAAAGGTATGTAAATATGCCTCCGCGAAAGTTCTGCGACGGTGGCGCGAAAGTTACTTTTTTATCCGTGAAGAAGGTCATTCCGGGATGAAGCAATTCAGATCAACAGCTACATCTATGTCGACATTCCCATGTCCTTTCATGTCCATCTCCATATCCAGATAAGTATTCATGTCTGCGGTTATTTGCATCCTTATCTACATCCACAGATGCAGTCTTTGTAATATGTTCATACCTATGTCTGTATATCTTTATATAGTGGGAGATGTTGCTTCTTCCTCAGATTATCTTAGATTATAGTGTCCCGTGTTTATAGCTTTGGGCACGGAAGCGATTGCATCAAATGGATGTAACTGGATGTCACCACTGCCAGAAGGTTCAGAAGATGGCAAAAAGAAGCAGCATCAGAAGGAAGAACACGCGATTGCAAGAAGTCGTCACGTGGATGTCTCAACGCACTCGGACGAAATCCGTGCTGTGGATTTCTTGTTCCGGCTCGTAACACATGCAGGTTTTTGGCCGAAAGCGTCCCTCCAGCATACACGGAACATTTCATTTGTTTTGACTGGCTGTAGATTTGGAGCATGTTCCTTTTGCATGTGCTCAGACACACACTGGGACGTTGCAATATGCACCGGCGATCATGCCATGCCTGTCTGCTTTAAGCTGACGGTACAAGATGCAATTGGCAGGCAAGCCTTGCGCGTTTCTCCACACGAAGGTTGGACTTGTGAAGACGCAGTCGATCACTTGTGGGATAATGCAAGCTTTGCTGCATGCCGTGTTGTGTGGAGGGGTGCGACAACGGGGCAGTGTGCAAGTTCTGCCACCTATGTGAGCCGGGCGAGAAGAAGCGCCGCCAGAAGGCGTTGGCCTAATTTGACATTGTGACATGCTACTGTAGCCTGATGGTAGAGCTACATCGTCGGAACTGCTCGCGCCACACTGTTTCACATAGTGCTGCTAATGCAATGCTTCCTGTTCCTGGTACATCTTGATTGCAGAGGGCATAGCTATTTGCGACCTTCGTGCAAATGCAAAAGCTGAGTATTGGCAAGTGCAGGAGAAGAGACAGATGATGCGAGGCAGCAGCTTGCCAAGTAGGTCAGGTTGACAGTTTTAATACATGTGATGGCACGTGCAATCAGCCTAGGTGCGCAGTGAAAGATGGATTGCCACATGTCCTGGCCAAAGGAGCTTGATTGTCACTCATATAGCTTGAGTAGCCCGGCTAAACAGCAGGGTAGGTGCACGACTGCCGCCATCGCAGGGAGAATCTCTAAGTGTTCTCTTTGCAAGGTGGATCGGTAGGCGCAAATACGCGCCCTCCGCACTTTCATTGCACTTCTCCTCAGAAGAAATGCAAGTTTAAGATGCCCATGATTGCGGAACACTCATGTGATGAAGCTGAATTGCTTCGGTAAGTCGGCTATATTATTCTCGTTGTTGCCGTCATGAGGCCTGCGCTCAACACCAGCGAAGAATCTGTAGGGGCTGTTGTCAGCACCTTTGACCTTGATCAATCATGGAATGCAGAAAGCTTCGTGCGGCAGAGCACTATTCTCGATTGGCACACTTGTGTACCAAGTCCAGTTGTTGTTGGCGGAGACCGGCTTGTATGCAGGTCCTCTTGGACGACTGCAAGAGGAGGACAGATGTGGTAAAAGCACCTGTCAAACAACAGAGGCTAAGCTTCAGTATGTAGCTGCCTGGGGTAGCTCTTACCAACATCCATCAACATCCTATTGGGAGGATGTTGCTCTTCAGGAGGTGTCGAGGTTGGCCCACTGCTCGTGACGTCATTCGAAGCATTGGCAGCATGGTCCGGTTGTCATGAAATCAGGGCGTGCCCATTGGCACTTTCCCCACGCGGGCCCGGACGCGCTCCCGACCGTCCTGCTAGATCCTGAGCATTCGTGCAGGAAAAGCTGGAGGGCCCGAACTGTTGTGTATGTCTTCGTCTTTTGTTTTTCTCTACTCGTAGACCATTGGGCTGGTATTTGCACAGTTTTTCTCACGTTGTGGATTCGGGTGGGCTTCTGCATGGAAGCCACAGAAGCGAAAGAGGCAGGAAAGAAACGAAGCGGGCACTGCAACCTTTCGAGGACCTGCCCAAAAAGCAAGACATTACGGAAGAAAGGAAGGAAGCCATGCAGGAAGGCAGACAGGCAGGCACACAGGAAGGAAGGAATGCAGGAAGGCAGGAAGGCAGGGAGGCGGGGAGGTGAGCGGGAGGGAGGGAAGGAAGGAATAACAACGGCTGATATTTATGCAGAAAGGATGTGATGCATGAATTTGGTGTTGGTTTCCATGATGGTTCCTAGATTCCTAGGTATTCACAAGTTTCGGTACCAAGCCGTTTAAAACTGTTGCTAAGGTGCTTGCCCAGCAGGTTATAATCAAGGAGCTTGTCTGCTGTTTTATCATCGTTAGGAGTCTTTGAGCGAGGACCGTAGCAATAGTCTAATGAAGTCTAATGTGGCTTTCAGTTCATTCCGCACTGATGCCTGCATTTCCTGATGTTCCTGGTGTGTACGTGAGCCACTCTGCCGGGGCTACTTCTGAGCTCTGGCGCTTCTGTGAGGAACAGGCCGGCCCAGCCAATGCTTATGCCTCCGAGATTGTAGGTTTGTTTTGGGCTGGTGTCGCGGCTTTTCAGTGTAAATTTCAAGTGGGTATGTTCTTCCTGTTCCACAATCTGGCAGCCCGTGCTTGCCAGTGCCTTCATCAGGGCCTTGCTTTCTCCCATCATGGTCGGCCTGCATACTGCCACGTGCGTGGTCACAGTGGTGACCCGGCCAAGAGTTGGCGGACGCCCTTGCCTCTGTTGGTGCGACAGGCGCGTGCCGGGGACTTTTCCGGTTGCAGACTGAGTCATGGTTCGCAAACGGTGGGGGAGAGCCACACCTGACTGTGGCCCCCGCTTCCGTGATGGCCTCACCCACCCGAGGCAGCTATGGCCCCCTTTCTTCGTGCCCTGCCGAGGGCGATCCACCCGCCTGCCGGTGCCACATCTAGCTTTGCCGGGGCAACTGCCAGTTTCTATGCTTTGTCGCTGGCCAATCCTTCAGCTGCCGAGACTGGCGCTGGCGCAGGCTTGTACGGCTGTACTGGGCGGGTGGCTTTGCTGGACCACTCCCTGCAAGCATCTGCAGGCACACCATGTTTTCCTTGTCTGGCGCGGGTTGCCAGGATAGGCGGGCGTTCGGTGTTGAGTTGTGGGTCGGGGTCGGTTCGTCCTGGCCTACGCACTCTGTGGTCGTACTTCATAGTGACTCGCCTTTGTGCTAGGCTTTCCTTCTGTGGTACCCATGCAGTTGTTCTGGTTGCACACGTGCCTCACGGCGGGCATTCTGATGCCGCCCGTCGGTCATGGTGGCAATCCACTAAGCGTGTTTGCGCGGCTGCTGGCTTTTCGGAACCTTGGATCGATTTGATCGATGCCAACTGCCGCGTCGGCTTTGTCCTGAGCACTAGCATTGGTCCGGTCCATGCGGACCCTCTTCATGAGATCGGGGAATGCTTCCACGATCTATTGCGAAAGTGCGAGGCATGGCTCCCCAGCACGTTTGACAGCTTTCAAGTTGGCCATGGAGGGACGCTCACTCAGAAGCGGTCGGGCGGACTCGTCCGCAGTGACTGCAGTTCCCTTCCCCTCGCATGCAGGGGCCAGCAGCCGTGTTGCACCAGCCATTTCTGCTGGCCACAGTGTTTTGGACCATTTTGCGGCAATAGTTGAGGTCCAGATTCTTTTTGCTGCGGCTCCTCGTGCTGCAAGAGCCCCTCGTATTGACGCCCAGGCTCTCCTCAAGCCTGAAAACTCTCAGACTGTTCAGGACATTTGCGAGAGTACTCCTCGTGTTCCTTGGAGTGCTAGCTCATGACCACGCTGCTGTTGTGGTCGAGCACCTGTACACTCGCTTGGTTGATGCCTTCCCACTTAAGCGTCGTCGTCTTAGCAAGCACTTCCTCTCTGAGGAGACCTCGACTACGCACTCGCAGATTGCCTCGCTCAGTCAGGCATGCTCTGCGTTGGCGTATGCTTGCCTGTATAGCAATGCAGTTCTGCGCTGCGCCTTTCAGGCCTGGGGGGCGCGTGTTCCTGTTGTTGCGGTTTTCCAGGGGAGTTGGCTGCATAACCTTAGGCTCTCGATAGCGCCGTCTTCCTTTATGCTGGCAGGAGTTTGCGGCGCCTCTGCCGTCGCGATCGTGCCGTCCCTCACGGACGAGGCAGAGCGTGCATCCCCGGGCCAGCTTCATGTCTCTATTAAGAAGGTTCTGGCCAAAGAAGTTTCGAAGAGGCGGACCTCAGCCGCTTCCTCGCCTTGTGACTCCGGAGGGGGAGCTGTGCGCTACTCATGAAGCCGTTGTAGACGAGTGGCGCCGCGCTGTGCAGCGGCAAGCGAGGTGTTTGAAGCATTGGCTTTGGGAATGTGGTGCATGGTGCCACCCTTAAAGCCAATGCCCTCCGTCATGAACAGCGCGCTTTTCAACAAGAGGGGCCATAGCCACGCTAGCGATGGGCACCGCAAATTAAGAGGGAACACAGCGCAGAAGCCACGACGGACTCCATCACTCCTGCCCTCTGCCGTCGGGCTGCACAACCGGCAACAAGATCAGGGACGGCGACAACCTTCCCACCTTCGAGGTCGGCAAAATGGCGGCATCCTCCTTCAGCCTGTGTTCGGGAAAGCTCTCCACAAAGCTTTCCGGCGATTGCCAGCGTCGCTCTTTGAGGGGCGTGCCTCCCCTCTTCAGATTGGCGGATGCAAAGGGATCTCATACGAGTTCGCACACTTTACGTCAAGATGCTTCCTGGCAGTTGCGCGTCACCAAGGTCGCTTGGCAGCCCTTGTCTTCTCCGACCTCGCAGCTGCTAACTATATGCTGTGGTACGGCAGGCCATCATCGGCACTGCGTCCAGTTCAGATCCCCTTCTTGAAGTCGCGTCCACCCTCCATTTGTCGGCTGGGGGACCTTCAGGAGCTCCAATATATATCATGCTACCTGCGAGGTTGTGCTCGCAGGTGTAGACTGCTCTTCCCTCCTGCAGGCCCTGATGCAGGAGGTACACGCTGATACTTGATTTCACATTGCAGAAGATCCGAAGCTAGTTCGCACTACCCGGGGCACTAGACCTGGCAGCTGCATAGCTGACGTGGCCTTCAACCTCCTTTTCGAGCGTGTCCTCGCCCGCCGTGGTGATCCCCTGCAGAATACACTCCCATCATCCAATGGACGGGCGAGCGGCGTTTGGAGCCTCACGTGCAGCGGCAGGCGCCCTCGCCGGCCTCCGTTCGGGTTCGGGATATAGTGTACGCCAACGATCATGTGGCATGTGTTGTTTCCAGAACTGCCGATCGCCTGGAGCGCGCAGTTGCCCATGTGATGGGCTGCTTGCTTGCCTGGATTTCCTCACACGGCCTCTCCGCCAACTTCGGACCCACAAAGACTGCCGCGCTCCTTGTCCACCGGGGGTCGGGGGGCAAGAAAGCGCGGGATCGGCACTTCTGCCAGTCGAAGGCGGAGATCCCTGTCCTTCGTGAGCATTCCTGCCCAGTGATGCTGGATGCGGTGCCTGCCTATCGGCACCGCATTGCCAGAGCGATGGCGGACTCTTCTTCTTGGAGAAGGATTGGCTAAAGGTGGGCTTCGACTTGCTTCGAGCCCACGCTAACTACAAGCGTGCCCCGGCGAGGCCAGGACGGCCAGCAGAGTCCAAGCCGGCTAGCTATGCCGACGCTATGGTGGCCACAGAGTGAGAGGTCGGTTCTGTGCGTAATTTCGCCACTGCTATGGACATGTGTCACTGGCACTATGGTGCGGGACCTTGTCTCGCGGGGCATATCCATTGCAGATTTGGACCTCTATGCGGATGACTTCCTGCGCCAGGAAACCCTTCATGACTACGAGGCTTTTGAGCTTGCGTTAAAGCGGATGGGTATCATCATTCACTACTTGCAGGAACAGGGACTACAGGTCAGCATGGATAAAACCGTGGTTCTCATGAGGATTGCGGGCGCTCGGTCTTCAATGGCCATGGCGAGGCACACCTTCAAACGCAAGGATCGAGAGGGCATTGAACGCGTGCACATTAAAATCCCGGCTGAGCATGATACCTTCCACTTGCCTGTTGTTAAGGAGCACAAATACATGGGTATTATGGCTACCTACTACGGATACACTCATGCATCGCATTTCAGCTGCCAAAAATGCGTATACGCGCCTCAAGCCTTTTCTTCGCAGTCGGAAAAGATTGTCATTGCCAGGGAGGCTTCGGATGTGGTGGACATGTGTGTGGTCTGCGCTGCGCTACGCGCTCCCGTGTGTTGGGGTAACAGCCTCAGGGGCCACTACACTACGTGGGCTTGTCGCTACGCACATGCGTGCGCTCGCGGTGTCACCAAGGCACCTTACTGGTGAGCATACGGACACACTCTATGCCAGACTTGGTGTGAAGGACCCAGTTCGCATGGTTGCCGATATTGCACATGCGCAATGCACCCGACTCCAGCAGCTCATTGCTATCCCAGGCCAAGGTGCGGTCGGCAAGGCGATGGACGAGCAGGCGGCATGGTCACTTGATCAGTGGACGCAGCATGCGGACAGTGACACTAGGTCGCACAATGCGACTGCAGCGACTGGATGCCGCTGGTGAGGGCGTACCGTGCCCACATTGTGGACTCTGCTTCATCTCTGAGCTTGCTGTCGCTACTCATGTTGGACATCAGCATGCGGAATTGCATCGGAAGGTACGGGAGACAGTGAGAGAGATGCAGGCTTCGGACATGGGAGTAAACGGCATGCCCACGTGTCGTTTCTGCCTGAAGAAGTTTCATGGCTGGCAGAACCTTAAAAGACATGTTATGCTTGGGCGTTGTCCTGCGTTGCATGACCAACCAGATGTGGGTGCCTCAGACGTTGCAGTGGCCGACCACATTGAAGTTGCACAGCCGTTGCTCAAGCAACATGCGCTGCTGCAGCGCCTTGTGGATCAGCAGCTGGACCGAGAACTGGTAGCAGCAGAAGTGCGCTCGCATATCCTGCAAGTACATCCTCCCGTAGGGATGATCACTTTATTCCCCTTGTGGAAATTTTTCCTTTGGAAAAATTAACTGCATGTTTTTCCCACCATTTTTCTTTACTTTTATTTGTGACATGCTTTTCCACATGTTGCAACAGTTTGCTGTTGAACATCTTTACTTTCCCGCGCTCGCCTCGAGGTGCGGGTGGGAGGGATAGAGCAACAATGTTTGCTGTAGTTTTGAGGTAGACGCCGCTGCATGGATTCGGACGGTTCTGAGGCTTCCGTCCTTGCGAGCACGTCTGCTTCCTCGCACATCAGTGACTTGAGCTTCACGTGTGTGCTGGGTTCTGGAGCTGCCAACAAGCTCCATCTGACAGCCCTCTTCTGGAGCTTTCTCCCGGCTAGGGATCGCTCTGCGCTTCTGCAGGCGGGCTTTACCTTTGCTGAGGACCTCCGAGGTGATCTGCAGGGCTGGGGCGATTCTCTCCAGCTGCTTCCCGCGGTGGGTTTTCTTTGCGTGCTGGGCTCGGAGGCTCCCGATAATTTTCGTGTGACAGCGCTCTGCTGGACCTTTCTTTCACGAGCCGAGCGAGCCACCATTTTGCAAGCGGGCTTCACCTTTGCGGAGGCTATCCGAGGTGATCTGCAGGGCTTCTTGCTCCAGTCGGACTCTCCGTTCTTTTTGCCCTCGGTCTTTGCAAGATGAAGGGAATAGGAGTGGAAAGCGCCGGTTTGGAAGGCGAGCCTTTGACTGAGCCTCCGTCGCTTGGGCAGTGGGGTTCGGACAGGACTCCGGCTCCGGATGAGGCTCTTGCTGAGAGATCGGGAGAATTTTGTATGCCAGATGAAGTTATGGAGCATTTGGATGCTTTTGGAAAGTCTGCTGATGTGGCATCACAGTGCAGTCCGAGTGTTGATCCTAGCGACTTTCTCGCTGGAAGGTTAGAAGAAGGAGGCTTTCTTGATGCACCTTCTGATAGCGACCGAGAAAGATCTTGGTACTCGAAATACAACGCTTCTTGTGATGGTTCGGCTGCTCCCTCTGACTTACATCCTAAAAAGCGCTTGGACCCACAGACCAGTGAAAGTTCTGCTTCGAGGATCTTAGCCAGACCGCCTGATGGTAACGCTGCATCAAGCAGTGAATGGACGGATGTGCCGGCCGCAGTCGCTTTCGCGCATCAGTCATTAGCTGCTCCTGGCTTGGAACATTGCTGGGAAAGGGGTGTTTGGGCGGAGATCTTTGGACCTCCGAGGGACCTTTATAGAGGCATGCACGGTACAGTTTTCAAGAGGCCTGAGGCTTGCGGCTCCGAAGGCGAAGGCCGCCAAGGTGGGAACTTACAGCGGGCCGGCCGGCAGTACTCTCTTGAATGCGGTCCGTGACCGCGAGGCGGTTAGCTGGAAGGCCAAAAGAGACAAGGAGCGTTCTGAGGCTCTCTGGCTTTGGCAGGAGCTTCTCGAGACATGGCCGAAGAACCTTGCGGTTATTGGCCAGTTGATGAAGCTGAGCTGTTGCAGACCCTCCTCATTCCCCTGTGATGCCGGCTCCAGATTCGCAGGGCTTCCCTACTATCAGGAGCCTGGAATCGGATGAGGCGGGATCTTGGGCTAGGCTGCTTCTTTTCGGGAGTGTTGAGCCTGTCCGCGATCGCCGTGTTTCGAGCCACTCCTGCAAGTGTACATGTATCAGTTTTGCAACGAAGTTCGGGGCCAGTCCTAGTGAGCTCCTCTTGCTGGGTTATCACACCGGTGATTTCAAGATGCCNAAGTGTACATGTATCAGTTTTGCAACGAAGTTCGGGGCCAGTCCTAGTGAGCTCCTCTTGCTGGGTTATCACACCGGTGATTTCAAGATGCCCTTGACTTATGGCCGTGATGCAGCTGCGCCCACACTGATGCTGCTGAACAAAGTCTTGCTTTGGATAAGGAGTGGTCGCTTCAGGCCCGACGCCACACGTAGTGGCAGATTCATGGAGAGCTCGGAGCGTCTTGTGATTGATATCAAGGATGAAGATGAACATCTCGAAGTCGAAGGGCCGCCGGCTCGTCCTGAAGCCAGGGGTACTCCTAGTGCTTTGCCGGAGGAAGCCAGTGTCGAGTCTGGGGCCGAGAACACAGGTTCAAGCAGCGGCTCGGACTCGGATCAGCCTGAAGCCTTCTCCAGAAGGAGCTCCTTTGCAGGTTGGGTNAACACAGGTTCAAGCAGCGGCTCGGACTCGGATCAGCCTGAAGCCTTCTCCAGAAGGAGCTCCTTTGCAGGTTGGGTCATTCCGGATCCACCTGAGGGTATGCGATACTATGAACATTCCAAGTCCAGGGTTCTGCATGTTACGCAGGACCAATATTCGAAAGTGTTTGCATGTGGTCGGGCCGTCGGAGTGCTGCACAGAAGGCTGGAAGACAGGCCAGCTCAGGCGTGCTCCAGATGTTGGTTGTGCGCGAGGATCGCTGATTCGAAGAAGTGATAACATCCGCTTGCATGAATTTGGCATGTCACATGTGCAGCATGCTGTGCTGTGAGTTGTCAGTTGTATAGTTGAATCTTTCCACCATTGCGTTGTCGTGAGTGAGTTGGCTCGAGTTAGGATTTGTAGGAGGGTCCATGTCGACTATCATTGAGAGTGAAGCTGCCTTTGATCGGAGATGTATGGAAGTCAGGGGAGNTCAGTGGGCATGGATGCGGCGGGGCTTGGCATACGATCAGTGCAAGATGCTGTCTTACCATGTGCATCAGAAGTGGATCCAAAGGCTTCTGGATTGCCTGTCGCAAATTCCCCCTCCCAACTTCGCTGCTGTGACGTTGACCCAGTGCATCAGGGCTGACAAGGAGATGTTCCTGTTGATGTCACAAGAAGGCCTCTTGTCATTCAAACCAGGGGCCTCAGGAGTCCCGCCGCTTGATGCAGTCATGTCCCGCTTGGCTTTTGATCAGCGGATCACTCAGTTCCTGTTGCCCATGCAGAAATCGCAGGTGGTTAAGACCGCACCGAGTAAGGACAAGGATAATAGCAAGCCGCCTCCGCCCCCATACAAGGTGCCGCGTGTCGCTTCCGAGAAGGCAAAGGCGAAAGCTAAGGCGCGTGGTGGTCCGAAGAACAAGCCGAGCAGTCTTGCTGCATATGACACGAAGACTAAGTTCGGCAATGCANAGTGATTCGCAGTGTCACAGGTCCGTTAAGCGGACTCCGGATCCGGGGGCGGCTGGTCCATCGGATTTGCACGAGGTCGGAAATTGTGCCGACAAAGAATTCCTTCGTTCGAGGCTGGCACGGAAACGACTTCAAAGTCAGCTCTCGGAAACAAACAATTTGCATGAGAATCCGGGTGGATGTCAGGCACCGCGGATTGCCAGCAAGGTAGGCCGTGTCGCTGAGGCGGTCGTGCCTGCTTTAGGGTTTAGCCCTGATTTGGTTTCTTCCCATGATAATCACCCCGGTGGATGCCGATCCACGGGTCACTCACCTTTGGGTTTAGGTTCCTCATACCGCATGCATGAGAATCCGGGTGGATGTCAGACACCGCGGATTGCCAGCAAGGTAGGCCGTGTCGCTGAGGCGGTCGTGCCTGCTTTAGGGTTTAGCCCTGAGTTGGTTTCTTCCCATGATAATCCCCCGGGTGGATGCAGATCCACGGGTCACTCACCTTTGGGTTTAGGTTCCTCATCCCGCCTTGAGACACCTTCTGAACACCCGAATCCCGAGGTCCCTGTTGTCAGAGACAATGTTGCCCAGGTCGAACAGTTGGCGCGGGAATGGCTGTCGTCGCGAGATTTCACGGCTTCGAATTGCCTGCGCCTTTTCGACCTGTGCCCTAAGGACCGCTCGCTACGGAAAGTTCAGGAAAACTCTTCTGGCTCCAGGATCAGCTTCGGTTTCTATGTGCGAGGTGGCGTTCCTCAGGTCTTCAACAGTTGCGCGCAACTTCCGATGACGTGTCGTTTTCTTACGGCAGTGGTGAGGCATGTGTGCCCCTCGCATGTTTTTGGTGCGATTCAAGTTCTTTCTGAGGTTCGCTCTGATTTCCACCTTGACAAAGCTAACGAGAAAGGCTCGAGCAATCTTGTCATACCGCTTACATACTTCCAAGGGGGGCAGTTGTGNACCTTGACAAAGCTAACGAGAAAGGCTCGAGCAATCTTGTCATACCGCTTACATACTTCCAAGGGGGGCAGTTGTGGCTGCGTGATGAACATGGCAGCCATAGGGTCGTTCATAAGGGCTCTGCTTTCACAGGTTCTGTGATTGATGTTTCCGCAGGACCGATCATGTTCGATCCGGCCGTGCACCATGCAGTTATGCCTTGGTCTGGGAGTAGANGTGATTGATGTTTCCGCAGGACCGATCATGTTCGATCCGGCCGTGCACCATGCAGTTATGCCTTGGTCTGGGAGTAGAGTAGTTCTCGTGGCGTACCTGCCATCGTTTGCTGAAAGGTTGGATTCGCCGAAGAAGTCGCTCCTTTCTGAGCTTGGGTTTGTCTTTCGGAATTTCGGGGAGAGGCCTTCGGGTTCTTTGCGGGATATCCGTTTAGCACCACTTTCTTCCACTGGGTCTTGTCCGCAGTCTCATGGTCGGCAGGCGTCGGATTTCTTGATCATTGAGCTTTGTGCAGGCTGTGCTGCGCTTTCAAGAACGGCTGAGGCTTTCGGCTTCAGATCGCTTGCTGTTGATAACAACGAGGTCAGATCGCCAAGCAAACGCATTTTGCGCTTGGACTTGGCGGACCCTGAAAACATCGATCACATTCTTGAAATCCTTCGCTCCGAGGGCAGCCGTGTGGCACTGCTGTTCTTGTCGCTTCCTTCAGGCGCCGCTAGCATTTCTCGGGGCAAACACCTCAAGAAGTGGGAGCAGAGGGGATGCGAGCTCCTGGCTGCCCTCCGCAGTGCTGATTACCCCGACATGCTCCCGAACCTTACCCCCGCAAATCGCAAGCGTGTTGAGGAGGCCAATCAGCTTTACTTTGAGACAGCTCGCCTTGTTTGCGAGGCCGTTCGTCTTGGGGTGGTCACAGCCATTGAGAATCCAGATTCCTCTTTGTACTGGTCGACGTCATTCTTCAAATCCGTCGAAGCATCATGCTCTGGGTTTGTCACTCGATTTCATCTTTGCTGCCATGGAGGTGCGAGGCCTCGCCTGCTCAGGATTTGGTGCTCTCACGACATCCTTCACTCTCTTGAGGCTCGGTGTGATGCTTCGCATCCCCATGCGCCGTGGCAGCCGCGCTTAGTGGGCAAGCAGCTTCGGTTTCGCACTGCTGATGAATCCGACTATCCTTACTTGCTTTGCCAGCGTCTCTTGTCAACTGTCTCGCAACACTTCGACTTGGCGCTTGCTCCTCAGCTGCCACCCGAATCTATCTCGTTGCCAGAAAAGGGCACACGCATTGCTCTGGGTTTGCAACCTCGGGGTGCTTCCTTTGGGCCCCTTGTGGCCGAGTTCTCGCATTTCCTTTCCTGTTTCTGCCCGGCTGGACGTTCGGCTGTCGTCGATTCCTTTGTTGCTCGACAGCCTAAAGGTGCTCGCATTGTTCGTCGCCGGGTTTTGCATGGGGGGGAGTTCAGGCTTTCTTTGGATAATTGCGAGCACATTGTCTTCCTTGATGTCCCGGACCCTCGCTCTGACTCAGGATCCCATGCATATGATGAGGCAGTGGAGCTCGTCACTGTTGGCATCCCGTGTGAACCTCCAGAATTTATTCGAAGAGCCTTGATTTGTGGACATCCTAGAAGTTTGGAGTTTCATCTTGAGCCAGAGGTTAATGAAGCTATCCATGCCAACTTCATTGGCGATCCTGTAGAACTCTCGCGCTTCAGGATTGCTTTTGTAAAGAAATGGAGTGGTCGTGCAAAGGAGCTGCAGGCAGAAGAGGACAGGCTGCATGCAGACATGCCGGACTATTTGTCTCAGGTGTTGCAAGGCAAGCGGCTTCTCCTCTTTAAGGAGATGATGCAAGCAGCGGGTTGCAGCGACGAACTTTTGTTCAGAGACATTGTTTCGGGATTCCGCATTTCAGGCTGGATGCCCGAGACTGGGAATACGGGCCCTAAAGTGAGAGCTCCCAAGATCTCTACCGATACTCTGAAGTTACTTGCCCCTGGACTGAGCAAGACTGTGATGTCCAAGCTCTCTCATCGTCAAGAGCCTGAGCTTGAGCAGGCGGTTTGGGATGAGACCCAGAGGGAGGCTGACCTAGGTTGGGTTTGGATTTCAACTGAGTTTTCGTCTTGTTGCATTGCTATGCGCTTTGGCATCGTTCAAAACGGAAAGGTCCGCTTGATTGATGATTGCACGATTTGTTGCCTCAATCTTACTGTGGGGCTGCGTGAACGCTTCGAACTGCATACCATCGACAAGTTAGCTGCAATCCTCTCTTCGGCGCTTCAGGGTTCCTCGGCTTTCGGTTTGAAGGATTGGGTTGGGCGAAATTACGATTTGAAGTCTGCTTATAAGCAGTACGGGGTGCACCCGGTTGATCGNCGGTTGATCGTGACTTCGTGCGGTTGGCTGTCAACAAACCTGGCGAACGTCAGCCCCAGCTGCTGGGGCTGAACGCTTTGCCGTTCGGGTCAGTGGCCTCTGTTAGTGCTTTCTTGCGCATATCGTATGCGGTCTGGAAAGTTGGAGTGGCTCTTGCGAAGATAGTGTGGACTGCCTATTTTGATGATTTTACCAATGTATGCAAGCGCAGCTTGAAGGAGAACACTGCATGGGTCATCGAAAGCCTTTTTGATCTGCTTGGCATAAGGTTCGATCGAACTGGCAAGAAAGCAATCGAGCATGCAACAGTCTTTTCAACGCTGGGTCTTCAAGTCGATCTTTCGCATACAAGCGAGCGCTTGGTGCTAGTTGGCCATACCGACAAGAGGAGAGATGAGCTCGGTGAGTCTCTTCGTTCGGTCTTGGACCAGGGCAAGCTTGAGCCGCGCAGTTTCGAGAGATTGAAAGGACGAATGGTTTTCTTCGAAGGTTACAGCTTCGGTCGTGTCAGCAACCAGGCCGTTCGCATTCTGACTCAGGCTTGCAANGAGCCGCGCAGTTTCGAGAGATTGAAAGGACGAATGGTTTTCTTCGAAGGTTACAGCTTCGGTCGTGTCAGCAACCAGGCCGTTCGCATTCTGACTCAGGCTTGCAAAGGTGCTACCGCCACTTTCAGCTTGAAGGAATCCCACAAGCTTGCTCTGCAAACCCTGATCGACCGTGTTGCTTCAGCTGAACCCCTGAGGATTCAGCCTTGCCTCAGGTCGACCTGGCTCCTGTTCACAGATGGGGCTTGTGAGCCTGAGCAGTGCTGGGGCGGAGTAGGAGGAGTCCTCTTTGCACCGAACGGGGGTTGTGTAGGCTTCTTTGGTGAAGAGGTTCCGAAGGATGTCATGCAGCAGCTTTTGTCTTTCTCAAAGAACCCGATTTTCGAGCTTGAGATCGCCCCTATCTTGATATCATTTCAGCTGTGGAAGGGTCTCTTCCGGGATGCTCAGCTGGTCTGTTATCTTGATAACGAGGGCGCCAGGCACTCGTGTATCAGATGCTTTGCAAACACTTCGAATCTTGCAGATGAATGGGTCCGCAACATTCTTGAATGCGAGGCACAGAGTCGTGTNCGCGTCTCAAGTTCGATGAGATCCTCCGTATGTGCAGGCACAGGTCGCATCCTTCGCTAGCCACTCTCCTTTCAAGAAGGGGGTGACTGCAGGGACGAGTGGCATTCCCCGTTGAAAAGAACGCCTGCCCGAGTGATTGTTCTTTCAATTATATAACATATATTCGAAGAGTGGATTGATATTTGATATCTTCCATTTGAATTTTTAGTTGGTGGGAATACTCACAATCATAATGATTGTACATGCTGTGGTCCACAATGGAATAAGGATCATGTCCCGCGGGTCCGATTCTCACAGTAAGGGGGGAGATGGAGATTGCCATGGCCAGAACTGAACCCTACGTAAAAAGTCGGAGGCGGCATGCGGTGCCCAGTGGCCGCTACCGGGCTACCGGCTACCCATGCCCAATGTCGCCGCAGTGTAAGTGCCCGGGCGGGCGGCGGGGGTGGGCGTGTCAGTGTTGCGGTGCTTCGCATCCAAGCTGCCGCCAAGCACGCACGTTGCGTCGGTCCACGTGGGTGTCTGGTAGCTTGATATGCTTATAGTTTTACTCGGCTCACCACCTCTGCACGGTTGTACCAAGCGGTCTGAAGCATGCGATTTTTTCAGCAGCAACCAGCTGGGCAGATGCAAGCTCAGGAGATCACCCAGCTTGAACGTTCCCTCACCACACTGGCCGAGTACGAGAATTGCAAAGCAGGTGCACAATCTGGCTGACAGTTGTCGAAGTCGAAGTGTCATACAGCCTGCCCTACTTTGTTTAGGCACTTTGGACTTGCTGCAATCATACTCCTCCGGCATGAAGTCGATGCGCCGGAGCCGCGCTCAGCTTCGAACTGTGTGGCGGGAGACATCCAATCTGATGGGCGAGCTTGCGGCGATCATCAGCCCGGCGCTTGACATCTCATGGCTGGCCTTTGGCTTTTGTGGCTGCCAGAGCCCAGAGCCTGAGAGCATCTGAGAGCGTTGAGTGATTTTGATGTCCAGGTGATGGCGATGTCTTCGGGAGCCTCATGGCTGCTGAGGGCTGACAAGTCTGCCTTGGCGGCGTGACGGAGCTGAACACCACGGCATCTCACGGCTCTTGCACATGAGATGCGACGAACGGTGCGAGATGTGCTGTCTGCAGCGTTGTCCTAGGCAGACGCTGGATCAAATTCGCATCTCGATCTGCACCGTGAGTGGTTGTGCAGATTGTTGCGCACAAGAACCGGGACTTTCGAAGGACAAATCAAGATCAGCATGCCGGAACTTCTCAAATCTTGACAGTCGATCGCGAAGATGAGGTTTCGTGCTGCAAGACTCCGGCTTCTTGATCCACCGCTTCGAGGCAAGGAGGTTGCGAAAAGTATGAATTCCCGCTTTATGCTTTTCTTGCCTGTGCTCAGGCGGCCAACCTACCGCAGCCAGATGTTGCCGCATCTTGCGTGTAAGCCTAACGGACTTGCTATTGTGGGCCTTCGATGTTGTCAAACTTCGGCTGCGTGTGGTTGAGGTGTTGCAGGCGGCAGTGAAGCAGATCCACGCCGCCTACGACGCGGCATGGTCATCTTGCCATGCAAACGGTCCTCGCAACACATAAGGCATGACACATGATGTGTCCATGCAAGCGATGCGTGGGTTTGGACTGCACTCGTTGCGTAGTTTGAATGGCCCATAAATGCGCCAAATGCAGCAACTCATGTGCTGCCGGAGTACACATGCGATATCACAGAAAAGACAAGCAAATGCTTGTTGCGCAGGAACAAAGGTGAGAGTGTACGCTGTTAGCCGTCGCATCTGTCTAGTGTCGGCGGCTGGCGGTTTGGCTTCTTGTTTGTTTTCGGTGGAATCCTGGGTTTCTAGAGGTGGAATACTTGTACTACTAAGTTGTCATGCAAGTCGTATGAAGGGTGCTAGGGATGCTAAGACGGGTCAGGCACGTGGTTTTGAGCGGCTCGCCTTCAAGACATTCCATCTGTCATGAAGCTAGCGCACTCATGCTGCAAAACGCATCATCAACAGACGTATCTTTACACACTGCAGTGGTAGCGTGTTAACAATACATGACCAAGACCTATGCCGCTGAGGGTAGCAATCTAGAGTGTCCAGCGACGAGGCCTGGGTCGCAGCTACTTGGAAAGCCTAAGTCGCAGAGTCGAACATGTATTCGCCATCCCCGGCCAATGACAGCCTGAATTGCGATGGTGCTACAACTTGCAACAGCATTTCCGATGACCCTGGAAAGCAGCCGTAGTTGAGAAGTATCTCCCTCAACGTGACATAGTCGCTCGGAGGAGCTGCTCTCAATCCACGGGTCCTGCACAGCAAGTAGAAGTAGTCACGTTCCGTTTAGCGCATGCAGAAGCAACATGCATGAAGCTGACAGCATAGTTGTGATGGCGTGAATGTGCCATCTTCATGGACGCAGCAGGGGCTGCAGCTGCTGCTGCTTTGCTGTGGGCCCCACAAGGTGCATGGAAGCTGTTGCGAGGTTGTGCCTCCGGGGCCCATGTTGTGATATCCAAGATGTCTAGTGGTAGCTACGACTTCCCTTTTAACGCCAGATGTTAGGTGCTGATGCTCCGCGATCAGACTCCGAGGGCACTGAGCCTCCCAGTGATCAGGAGAAGGCTTGTTCGGGTGCAGGAGGAGACGCACGGCCCTTCGTAGAAACTCGATTGCAGGCATGCTCCCGTCAGTCTGCGGTGGCCGTGGGGTAGCTTGGACTGCCGCCTGAGATGCTTGCTAATATGGCGTTGGTCCTTGCAGTGGTTGTGGCGGTACAGTGTAAGTGCGAGCGCATGCATCCGAGGCTGGTCAAACTGCAAAACTTCCCGGCATCCTGGCTTGAGGTTTCCACCGCTGCAGAGCAAGTGAAGGACGAGTTTGTCGGCAGCCGTGTGATGGCCAGGAAGACAGCGGCTTGCTTCTTCAAGAGAGGGTATCGCGTCTGTGGTTCGCTCTGTGGGGAGTCGCCCTCTTCTCTGGTCTCTGGCCTCACCACCACATGTCAAGGCTCGGGCGCTTTGGAACATTGGCTCTGGAGCCGGCAGAGATCTTAACCTCACCTTCTTGTGGGTACATGATTCGTGCAGACTCAGGTCGTTGCGAAGAAGGAAGGACTCCCAAATGGCTCGCTGAGGGTTTTCTTCAGGATGTAGGGAAGTAAGGAAGAGGTCTGTTTCCAAAGTTGCATCCCGCATTATACTGAATCAGCACCTCTCAGAGGACCTGTGCTGTACGCCGCGTTCGTGGAAGCATCGTCTGCTATCAAGGACGCACAACCATGCTTCGGGTCTTTTCCAGGTGCAAGCATTTCTTTTTCGCTTCATGAGGCGGTGTCCAAGCTGGACGGCATGGACTTGCGAAGCAATGCCGAGAAGCGGGCGGCGGCAGGCTTCATGCAGCAAGAACTCGTGTTGTGGCAGGAAGCCACGGACGATTGTGACCGTTACATGGGAGCTCGATATCGTTTTCGGCTCAAGACATGCTTTTTGAACTAGCGCCGGAGATGGCTTCAATGAGAACTTGCAGCTGGCCATTGATAGCTGCTAGGGATAAGTAGGCACTTTGCAGCAAAACATCCAAAACGACGTTGGTGGCACCTTTGCTTAGCAGAGCCTTATTGTACTATCCGTCCCACGTAGTCACGGGAGCACCTTCGAGCAGGGCGTTTTCGCCTCGAGTCGTTATTCCAGCCCGCTAAGCTCGAATGGGCTGCGGTTCGTCAGGATGTCGCAGGAGTGGCCGCATGACTCAAGAGACCTAAAGCTCCGCAGATGGCTTGAAGACGAAACACCGCCTGACCGACGGCTCAGACACCGAGGTGTGTACGACCCAAGTGAGCATCTGCTGGGAGTCCAGCCACTACCTCACACTCAGAGGACGGGGGAAGCAGAGGAGACTGAGAGACTTTTGCTGGCTCGATCTGGCTCGGGCACCTCGGGCACTTGCATTCTTTGGATCAGGCGAGGCTCCAAGCCGACACTACTCGGCCGGAAGTCGGAAGCGCCAAAGGTCTCAGATGAGGGAGCCGAAGCTGCAGATGCCGAAGATGCCAAAGAGGCCCCATCCCGCGCCTGCCTTCTTCTTTCACCACCGGCATCAGGGTTCTGTGCATGAGGAAGTCATGACCGAATCGACTTCCAGCACCACGAGAAGGCACGGCCCTACCTGCCACAGCTGACATGCGATGTGTGACCATATGGATTTCGAAGGAATGTTGCCGCTGCCACTCCGAAGAGGGCCTCGCGGCCAGGCTGGCGGGGCGGTTGTCTTGAGAGGATGCGCGGAGCAAGCTTGAGGCAAGCCTCGGGGTGCCGCTGCAGCAGTGCACTCAGCTGAAGCCGAAGGTTCACTGCGCGACTTCTTTCTCTTTGCTTGGCCTACCTTGAGGCGCTCTTGTCGCAAGCAAGCCCCCGCGGCCCAAAGGAAGTCTCACCGGCAGGGGCCCTGTTCCCAACCAGCGCTCACACTTGCGCTGCGCCAGCAGTGATGAGTTCAGGCCACGGGATCAACGGCACTGCCAGCTCCACCATCCCAATCAGAGGATTCTGTTGCGCTGGGATCTGCCCAGAGTGACGCGCGGTGGCAAGATGCGTTGAGAACGGAACTTAAGCTGTGTGAAGCTTGCAGTCTTCCATTTGGAACTCAGGTTGACAGCAGCTCTGATGCCCAGGTTCCTTCCATAGTTGGCATCTGCAGCCAAGCAGTGGACCCAAGCCATGTTTGCACAAGGTCCATCGAAGTCCACAGCCATCTCAATCTAGAGCATTGTGCTGCGGTGATGGATGTTTCGGCGGTTTCAGAGAACTGACGCAAGGCTGCAGCAAGGCAAAACATATGTAGAAGAGCATTTTTCAGTCTGTGTCGACTGCTCTGCTTCTCTGTACGTCCGACGGGTAGCAGTTCTCTAAGGCTTCGCTCCTCTGCAGACAGGAAGCCTGGTGAAGGGGCGTGTCGGCTGCAAAGCCTGCAAGGCCGCCAGCTCGGAGCACCTATCCGACAAAGGCCGAATCGGCTCCATTGCAGCTGCCAGTTGGCCGGTCTTTTCAGGACTAGAAGTCCATGCTCAATGCATCTCGATACCCCGCCACGGTACTTGTAGGAGCAGCGCGAGTCCGAACGACGAGTACGGCTTGCGGAGCTCAGCTTGCGCTTTGCTGCAGCACAAGAAGCTGCCAAGGCTTGTCCGTTTTAGCAGCTTTGCATCGAATCAGACGTTTGCAGCAGAAGCGAGCTGTCGCCACAGGGGCTGTTGCTCTCAAGCGATGAGAAGTTGCAGCTATATGCCTACCAAAAGCAGGCTGCCAACACCTTCGATTTGTAGGGACCCTGAGCCTTTTGCCTGTGCCTCTGAAGGCAATCGAAGGTCCCGTTTTTGGAAACCCGCCCAGCGCCTTGAACGTGACCGCCCGCTCAAAGTGGGATGCATGGGCAAAATTGACGCCTGGCAAGCCTCCTAAAATTTGCATCCGGCAGTGCCCGGACAGAATGATGGTGTCAACTTCATCGCGGTGCGCTATGCAGTCCAAGGAAGTGCATGGACAAGGATGTTGCCCTGACCTTGTGCGCAGATTTTCAATCAGCTGCAAAATGGATATTGATTTCTGAGGCCAAGCAGGGCTACTGCGCCCTCGTTGACAAGTTCGCACCTGGTTGGAGGAGTCCAGTGGAACGAGTGCTCACCGAACTGGCTTTGCATCTATGACAGGTCAAGAGCAGGAGTTGGAGTCTGAGCAACGGGCAGGCTGCGGATCACGATTTCTGTTTGAGCCCTCTGGCGAAGGTGCACAGCAAGGCGTGAACTGATGTGCTATAATTCCACTAGAACCAACAACGTCTTGCCGCAACTTGAGCCTGTCGGCTGACTTGCCAGTTGTTGCCAATGATGCCCTAAGATGGCCACTCCCTCTAAGAATGGCAGATGGCCAGGTAGAGGAAGCGCCGGCATGATCGTGTAATTCATTTCGCGATTAGAATGTCTAGCCTCTAGACTCTAGCACCGAAGGTATTCATCAACATTTCTTGCGACACCTGTGCAATCTGCAGTGGAGCGGGCATAGCGCACTTGGGATTGGAAACTGTTTGCCGCCAAAGCGTGTGCGAGCGCTGTTGCTTGGCCGTATGTACAGCTCGAGAATGCCCAGGATGGTCGACAGAACCGAACCATCGAATCTTATTGGGTTCCCAATGCACCCCAGATGGAGCTGGCCGGAGAACCCGACTCCACAAACGTGGACACATTGAAGATCGCGGGACCAGAGGTCGCGGCGTTGCTCTGGGAGCGCAAAAGTGGTCCAGGAATGATCTCTGCTGTAGAGTCACTCCGTGCGCTGACAGCGCCTACGCGATCGCACGAGGCCGCGAAGCGAAGCCCTGGGAGCGCTTCTCCGCGAAGTTGGAGGCCGGGGATGGCCGGTGCTCTTTGCTCGCTCTGCACACATTCGGCAGGAGCCCAGAATCGCCAGGGCGCTTGCGAAGATGCTTAGGACCGGGTACGAAGCATTCTGGTTCTAGATGTTGTTGGCTTCTTCTCTTGGTTGATTTTGTAGCCTCGTTCGGGCTGCATCGAAGCTTTGTACACGCAAGGCTTTCCATCAGCAAAGCCGTTCGCAGATTCAGAGATCTGATGCTGCACTTTCTAAAGTTGCATGGCTGTAAGGCTGAGGCAGTCACCGGGCTCAATACCCTTAGAACTCTAGGGTTAGGTAGCAACTCTGGTTTAACTTGCCTGCGCCGATTCAGTCGTCCTCAGGCCATTTGGTGTTTTGCGCTACGTCTCAGTGACAAAGTTGCTCCCAAGTCCTCCCGAAAGAAAGCTACTTCCTCAATCATTCCTGATTGGTGTTTCCTTTCGTCGCATTCAGCATGCTTTGACGCTCCGGATGCTCGTGCGGCTACGTGAGCATAGTGGGTAAAAAAGCTTAGGACCGGGAAGCAGGTCGCACCGCCCCAGAGTTCGACAGAAGAGAATCTTCAGGACCAGACCTGCAACTGCAGGGTCGGCGGGAAGACTGGTCGGCGACTCGGGTGAGGAGCACCTCCTGTCTTGCACTCGTAGGTCCTATTGAGCTCGGCTTTTGTCTTGGATTCCTCGTTTCCCCAATTCCTCTGGCGGGACAGAGTGGCCGGGGGGGTCACCCTAGTTTTTGGCTGATGTCGCTCTCCGAGTCGGGATCCGTGAAGCCTTCGAGGGGGGCCCTGAAAGAGCTTTTGAGGCTTTCAGATCGGAATTCTGTGATGGTCTGCGACGCATCCGTTTCTGTTGACATGGAGGGTCAGCAATTGCCTGTGCATGTCTGCGCACCTCCAAAGCCAGTCAGGAAGGGAGCGCCGCTGCTGACCGAGAAGCTGACGGCAGCGAGACGGAGCCTCCGACAGAGCTGGCGGCCTCAGTCGCCAGGGCGCTTCAGCCATGGCGCTCAAAGCGTGTTCTGACCCATGGCCCCATGGCCCCATGGCCCGAGCCCGAGGCCAGACGATAACGACCAAGACCAAGAGGTCGCTTTTCCTCCAAGATGTGCCGGAGCTGTGTTCAAAGTGCGACAGGTCAGCGCCAAGGTGCTGCCGGAGCCTCTTCGGGCAAGTGATATGAGGGCCGTGTCCGTTTTTGTCCAAGGCTTGGCAATTTTCCTGTCTCCTGGCTGGCTTTGGAGGTTGAGCAGGGCTCTTTGCAGAGCTTCGTGGAGCTTTTGAGGGCTTGAATTGACAGGCGCGGCCTCAGCTGGATGCTCGGATCACCGCTCTCTTGACCAAGCCAAGCTGGCATGTTATTGTGTTTGGTCAGCACTGCTTTGGAGGTTCCTGAGTGTCAGGTTTGGTGCTCTTTCCACACTTCCTGAAGCAGTCGAACGTCTCACTCTCATGTCTGACGTAATCTCAAGACTTGTTACCCAGTAGCGTGACTTCTGTCTATGTGTGCAATTTGTCAAGGTGGCGGAGCCATGATCGCCCTTGCCGCCTTCCAGGACTGAGCTCCGATGTTTGATGTTTGAGCTTTTTCCGCCTTTTGCATCCTTCTGCGTCCGCGGAGGAGCCGGGCGCGGCCTTGAAAGCGGTGAAAGCGCTGGACGGCTTCGACTGGAGGAGTCGCCGGGCCCCGAGCCGGCCGAGCCATGGGGAGCCCTTGTGCCGCAAGCATCGAATCCTCGAGGTTCCGAAGTGGCACAGAGGCCCCCAGAAGCCAGAAGCTCGCAGACTCGCAGAAGCTCGCGGAGACTCTTAGTCTTGTCTTCTGCGGAGCTTTATGCCTCATGCCCAGGTGCACGAATGCTTCAGCGCGAAGATCGTGCATGACGCAGAGGTCGCTGGAAGCTCGCAGAAGTCTTGCGCATGCGTGGAGTGAGAGCGGAATCCGAGGATCCTCTCAGGATCCCATCGCCTTCAGCCGGCGGATGTTCCGGTGCTCCGGAGGCTTCGGGCTCCGTCGAGCAGGCTCCCAACGGAGATGGCAAGGAGCCAGGAGAAGCAGGCCCCCAGCCCCGGTATCGCGTACGGAGCATTTTCGGAGTGCTGTCGTGCTCGGACAATTGGGCAGGATCACCCTCGGCACCATCGAAGCCTCGAAGCGCCTGAGCTGACATTTTTCACGTCCTTCGAGGAAAGCTGCGTTCTGGGACAGTGAGATCTCAGGAAGTGCACGCGTCAAGCTGCAGCAGACGGGTCGGAAACTTCGCCGGTGGCCCAGTATCCTTTCAGCGGATCCAATCGGAGCCCCGTGCGCCTCCGTATGTCGGCCCGTCGGCGCTCTCAGGCTGGGAGAAGTCCAGCAGCGAGGCCGAGGCCGAAGAGGAGCCGATTCCGGCCGGGGCAGGGGGCCCCAAACGAAGCCTGGGCCTTTGGCTGCTCTCAGCGTTTGAGCCATTGAGCCACGAGGCCCAGCGTCCCACGGAGGCAGTTGATGCCGTGGAGGCACACGAGGGTCTTGTGGTTCACCACAGCGGCATGTAGGAAGCATAGCAGGAGTTCAGGAATTTCCTCAAAGGTTGGGCCAGAGATGCGTGAAGTGGATCTCTCTGACACGCACTTGGTGGTGACTGGTCTGTGGGGAGCTTGGTGGAGCTCTACACTGCTAACAGACGGTGATTCTGGCTGCATTTCAGGCCTTGGGACTGGAGCGCCCTGCAGCTGCAGATGCTCTTCACACCCTTCGGAGGAGTGCAGGAAGGGACTGCGGAGAACGAGGGTCTTTAGCACGTGGCTTTGGAGTGATCGAAGGCGATGCAGCTGGGCGAAGGCCAGGGCCATGAGGGGGATGTGCCACAGGGCACCCGTGGCCACCGCGTACCGTCATCGCCGAGGTCTGGCCCTGGTCCGCCTCGAGGAGTTGGCGCAGCACGCGGCCGCCGCCGTGCGGAGCCCAGCCGCCGGGAGGAGCCGAGGGCCGAAGAGGCCACGTAGGTGGCACAGACGCACTCTTTGAGGCCCACTTTGAGCAGGCTCAGCCACACTTGCCGGGACTGCGCTGCCAGCCACTCCGGCTTGTGTGGCCTCAGAGCGCACTTGCAGCGAACGCTTCCTGCCAGGCATGTCTTGGGCCCCCGGGAGAAGGCTCGCTACGCGGATTTTCCCAGAGAGCTCTTCTCCCCTCTTACATGAGGAACTCTTGGCACGGGCTGCCGAGGCGACTTGCCCTAGGCCTCTTCAAGTGGGATCGGGCTTCATGTGCCGCAAAAGGCAGAGCGGCTGAGGAAGGAAGCAGAGGAAGAGGCCGCTCGCCAGCGCAAGGTGGGGAGCAAGCAGCCCAGCCGTATGTTTGAGTCTCTGAGAAAAGTCCAGGCGGCTGCTGCAGAAGCCGAGAGGTTACGCCAGGCAGGAGTTAGATGTAGTTAGATACTGAAGCGCTGATCGTTTTGTCACTGTATCGGCACAGGCGGCCCTATTTGCAAGCCGGCGAGTAGTCTGGGAAGCGGCAAATGCCGACTTTGCAGCCGCTGTGTTGGCAGAGGCGTGGCAGTCGCTAAGCCGCTAAACTGTCCGGCAGATTATCTTCGATCTGGTTCCTGCGCGCGTGCCGGCCTAGATTTCAGGCGCAGCCGGCCGATGCAGAGCGCTGCAAGAGGCTCCAGGCAGGTTTTTGCTAGTTTTGTTGTCCAATCACGAACGGTATTCCGTGGTGTGAAAAGAGTGTATGGAGCCTTTGCACTGCCCTTCGATGTCAGGCCGCAGCGGAGTCTCTGAGAGATGCTTCGCTCAGCAAGCAGCGCAGACGAATGTTCGTTGCACTGGTGGAGGCAGCTGGCAGGTGATGCGCAACGTGCATGACGAAGCTATCGGAAGTTTTGTGATGTTTTGTGCAGGCTGAGCGAAAAAGGCAAGCAAACATGGCAACCGAATTGGAGCATGAGGCCCTGGAGTGCGACACATGTAGATTTTGAGGCTCCTGACACGAGCGGTCTTCGATTCCCTCAGGCCATGCACACTGCGGATGCGGAGTCCAAGGCTTGGCAGCAGTACCTGCTGCATGCCGAGCATCAGTATTTGGAGATGCTCCGGCAGGCTTCGATTGCAACAGACGGTTTCAGAAATCTTCTTGCATGTTCCAGCCGTCGCTGGCGACACGAAACTTAGACTGAGATGGAAAGGCAGAAGCTGCAGAGACTCTCGCTGCTGCCCCAGATTTGCGAATGTTTGAGTCTGCCGCGTAACTTCGAGTTCTTTGCTCAGTCTTCGGAAGCCCAGGCGATGTCCAAAGCTGATCGCGAGAGTCGACGTGCTGAGCAGGCGTGGCCCAAAAGCTCTCCAAACCATTCGTCAATGGAAGAAGTCCAGATTACTGCTCTCCCAAAGCCTCAATCACGAAGTTTTATTCAGGAATGAGTTGTGCCGATTGTCGGCCGCAGGCACGTCTTGATCAGGAACGGCGCAACGGCCTGATATGCCCATAAGACTCGCAGGGTGTTTTCACGTGTGTCCTTAGCTTTGGCCGAGGGCGACGACGAAGAGAACGGGAGTCGCAAGCAGCAGAGGGGCGTGCGATGAAGAAGGCAGACGACGAGAGCCGTCGCGTGTGGAGCTCGGACCACGGCGGGCGCCGGGCCTGCGCCTTGTGTACCTTGTCATTGTCGGCCTTTGCAGGTCGAGGCAGCCACTTTTCTCGCGGAGGAACAGGCACGTGAAGAGTTTGAGTCAGCCGCTGAGCATCGCGACTGCAGTTTGTGCTTCAGAGTGGAAGCACGAGCTACGCATAGCCGCCAGGGCGGAGCTCATGGAACGGGCGGAGGCGGAGTGAGAGACAATGGTAATGGAGCTTATACTGAGTGCTGACCTGTAAGTTTTGCAGGATGAGGCTCGGGAGTTCATCCAAGAGGAGGCACGCAGAGAAGCAGACGAGCCGGAGCCTTGTGGCTGAGGTCCGGGTATTTTCCTTCAGTTGAGTTACGTCAGTTACGTTAGCTTGAGACTTGCAAGCTTGGGTTTTGTCACCGCAAAAGCTCACGAATAGATGTAGAGGCTTCCTCAAGAATTGCAGTCGCCTTTGACTTGCTTCAAGAGTACAATGATTGAGTGTTACTCCAGCCATGCGTCCTGCATGGCCATATGAAAGCAGTTGCCCAGGCGCCGCAGAATGGCTGCTGACGAGGCGGAGTTCTTCCGAAGACAGGAGGAGGAGAGGGTTGACATTTAATGGCACTTGGGTGGCAGGTGCCGTTGTCTTGGGAGAATCTGTGAGGAGAGAAGGCGACGAGCGGAAGAAGAGAGAAAACAGAAGCTTGTTCTGGAGTGGCGCAGGACCGCGGTTTCTGCTGTGTGCTGTGTAGCAGCTCGGCTTATCTGTGCTCTCAGGAAGAAGGCAGCCAGGAGAGCCTCAGCCTCAGTCAGGAAACATGACAGGTTCGCGACGCGGCCGTCGAAGGGTGTTCTCTGCCGTGTGTGGAGGCTCTGGAGTCGGATGATGAAGATGAGGCCTCTCATACCGTCATACACCTCTCGTACATTTCTCGTTCACTTCTCTAGACTGTTCAGGCACAGGAGCCCGAAGAAGAGGAGGCCACTGCCGCTGCAGCTTAGCGCCGGAAAGGGTCGTTTGCCGCCAGGATCAAGAGGCGAAACAGGACGCCCCCGAGCTTGTAAGCTTCGGGGAATTCACCGCACCGCTTTCAGGAGACTTCGGGAAGCCCTGCCTTGCCTCAGAAGGTCCGGACACGCACTTATCCTCTGAGTGGTGGCGTTGGTTTCTCTAGGACTCGGTGCAGAATGCTAGAACTCTCAGGGGCCTCTTCTATAACGCAGCTTCGCAGTGCCCGGTCTGCATATCGTCTTGTCCTGTGGAAGGCCATCGTGCGGAATCCATTCGGACCCGTGAATGTCATCGTCCCGCAGTTCCGGGCTTGGTCTCCGAACCTATTGATGAGTGTCGGGGCCTTGAGCGTACGAGGCAGGCACCGGCCCACGAGGAAAAAGCCAAGAAAGCAAAGGAGGAGGCGCAGCACTGCTTGACTGTGGCACCTCGTTTCTGTGTGAGAAGTGGGAAGCATAAATTCGTCACAGTCGTCGTGACGAGAGGCATTGTGATGAAGCTGACGGCGGGGGTGCTGCTGCTGCTGCTGATGATGATGATGATGATTGTGCGGATGCTGGTGAAGATGGGGTGATATGTGTTGGAGTTTGTTCACGTTGAAGGAAGCCAAGCGTGCTCGCGAAGAAGAGCGACGCAGGTGGCCTCCAAGCTGAAATTCCGCTTCCGCCTTGGATCTCTCAGCACACTTATCGCCGACCGATCAGGCTGAAGGACGACGCCGCCAAGAAGCGAAAGCGTGAAACAGAGGCAAAATCCCTACAACACTGTGTCTGAAAGCGATCAGCAGATACCCATCTCCTCCGCCAGGAAGCAGCAGCAGAGCTGCAACGCTTTGAACAGGCGAATCGGACTGTAGCCTTGGGCCGCATGGCTTTCGTACGTTTCTCCAGTACTGCAGAAAAACGAGCACGCCAACAAAAACGTCTGCAGGAGCTCCAGCGACGAAGTAACTTCCTCCTACGACGACGGCAGCAGGCCTTTGGTTTTTGTGGGAACCGTGGCGCCACGGTTCGGATTTCGTGCTAGCTGCATCGCGGATATCAGGAAGAGGAAGACCTGCGAAAAGAGGAGGAGGCAGAGCGGCAGATCCCTCTCCACGCATGCTTTTCGTTACGGTGGAGAGTTGAAGGCTCAGCAGCGAGCTGAGAGAGAGGAGCAGGAGCGCACTCGGACTGAATTATGCTTTGGCGTGTGCTCGGCTCTAACTGACTCTAACTCTAGCAAGAAATTCGTGAAAGTCTGCTTGCACTTGGCCAAGGCAAGCAGCGCGAGTTCGAAGCATCCTGTGATGGCCTCAGTGGCCTCAGAACGACGGCCAAAAAGAAGCTTTAAAGGGCTGCTTAGCTGCTCTTCTCGCACGAGGCATGGCTCGAGAGGAGAAGCTCCGCATGCCTTTTGAGCTCGAGGACCCCGGTGAAAATTGCATTGAAATCTGCAGTGGCGGAATCGAGACACGTAAGTCAGTCAGTCAGTCATTCATTTGCTCCGTCGCATGACGCAAGAAACGATGGCTGCACACTTCCGTCTCTCAAGCCAGCGTTGCCTGCTAGCTCCGTTCGAAGTAGTCACCGGTAAAATGCTCCGGAGGTGGTCAAACGGCATGGTGAAACGCAGGATGCAAGACGGAACATAAGACAACACGGAGCAACAATTGAAGTTTACGTAGTAGAATCGTAGTCGCAAGCACAGTTCCAGACACCCAGCCTACCACACTCGTGTTTCCGGTCTGCACGCGCGTTATGTAACGTTCCAACCCGTCTATAAGGATCGGCGGCAAGAGTCTGAGCGGCGAAAGCAGGAGGAAGCCGAGCGCAGAAAGCAGGTCTCCGCCAGCTGATTTGGGGCTTTAGTAGCTGCGCCGATCGTTGCCAGGAGCGTGCTGAGAGGAAGAGAAAGGAGCAGGTGGCAAGTCTTCAAAATAGACGAATGTAGTGTCCATCCCGTCTGGTTTGTTTGCGAGGAGGAGAAACTTCGCGAAGAGCGTAGAGCGGAAGCTCGGTCTTTCCATCCGCAGCAGGCTGCCAGGCGCAACATCCGGGGATCGTTCGGCGGGGTCGTCGGAGGTGCGTTGGAATCACGGTTTACGGTTTAGTGTCGCGCCGAGCCAGCTTTCGGGGCTGCACGTTCAGATTTTAGTCATGTTGACGTTTTCTGCATGCCACGGTGGTTCGTGGTCCTGGGAGCCTTGCATTTTCCTTTCGAGCTCAAGGGGGCGTGTTCTTTCTTATTCTTCTGCCGAGAATGCACGAGCAGGACAGGCAAGTTGGACAACGGGTCTTTTTCGCCACCCTCGGTGTGGGGTTGCTGGATACTCAGCTGTTCTCCGGCCTACTCCTGGCCGGGTCTCCCGAATCAGAGAATGTACTGAAAATCATTGAATTGCCCAAGCCCAGAGAGAATAGGCTCACGAGTGCTCAAGCTTTCGCACCCCCTTCCCTTACTGTAGCGCTCACAGGCGCCATGGCAGACCAATCCAAGGTGCTGGAGACGATGGCCTCGCAGCTCACAGCAGTGGCTGCTGGCCTAAAGGCTTTGCGAGTGCAAGGGGCAGCTCAGACAGCCGCGAACGCTGAGACAGCAGATAAGCTCGCGGAGATGCAGCAGCGCATCTCACAGCATGATGCACTGCTCACGGGTGATGGGCCCAAGGTGCTTTCCACAGCAGCACCAGTGGCTGGCCCGCAGGACTGGGAGATCCGCATCCCAAAGGGAGACGCAGGCTCCTCGCAGCCGGTGTCCAGGGAGGACTGTGCGGCAATGATCACCGAGGCCTTGCAGACCAGGGTGGGGCCCGCTTTCCAGGCAGCCTTCTCACAGGTCGGTGCCGAGCTCGTCAACCACGCGGTGAAGATCAACACGCTCGAGCACGAGGTCCGCATGCTCAAGATCCGGACGTGGACGGAGAAGGATCTGATGCACTCACAGATCGAGGCGGCCAAAAGAACCTGGTGGCCCTGGTGGTGAGAAATTTCCCAGAGTGGGCCACAGCCGCAGAGCGTGAGCTCACAGTGGCGGAGGATTTGAAGGAGAACAACCTCGGCTACCTGGAGTGGGACTTCACAACCACGACCATGGAAAGAAGTTTTGGCTCCGATTTCCATCCTCACAGTCCCGACCTATGCCGCGAGAAAGAAGGTCATGGACGCATGCTCAACAGCAGTGGTCGGCTACTGGCACGAGGTCACGGACGAGGCCGGACACCAGAAAGACGCGGACGACGAGAAGGAGAAGAACACAGCAGCCGAGGAGAAGCCGAGAGCAGGCAAGCAGGACACGCCAGGCAGTGCAAGCACCGACCCACCGAAGGATGCCGACATGGGGGAAGAGGGCAAAGCCTCGCAGAAAGTCTGGGAGATCAAGACCTGGAACCTTCGGATCAAGATGGCGCCCGGCATCACGCAGTTCGAGCGCCGCTTGGGAGCCCCACTTCATGGGTTGATGAACGCCTACCAGCGCCTTCGCCCGCTTCGAGAAGGAGTCCTTGGTACCCAAGTGGAAGACCCTCATCCTTGAGGACAAGGAAGGCGCATGGTTGGGTCGTATCCTCTACAGCCGCAAGACCACCAGCCTCAGGAACCACAGGCACAGTGGCAGACTGGAAGTGCGAGGTGCAGTTGCCGGCGGAGAGTGTTGGCGAGACGTCTGGTACGATCAGCTCAAGCAGCAGATCTCACAGACACAGACGGAGGCGGAGAAGGAAGCCATTTCCACCAGCCAGGACTGTGTGGCCGCAGCACGCCTGAACCGGTTCCTCACCAAGGCAGTCCCGAGCTACAACGAGGGAGAGGAGAGTGGGATCGAGAACTGTGGCCCGCTTCAAATTCGAGTTCCCCTTGAGATCCTTCGCCCAGTCGACCAGCTGATGGAGGAGATGTCCGCCGACCAGGCCATGGAGACGGCAGTGGCACCGGGTGAAACCTTGGTCAACTTTGCCTCAAAGGGCACCAAAAAGCAGCACTCCTCTTGCACAGAGGGCACCTTTGACAGCATGGAGCCCAGCGGGGAGCCCGATCTCACAAAGGAGCCCTACCACCCCTTCGACTCACAGGACGAGTTCGATCAGGAGGTGGAAGACGAGAAGATCAGCCATATCAACCGCGGCTTCGACATCTCCGGCTACTCTACCTCACAGTGGCAGGAGTGGGTCACGGGAAAGAGGTTCAGAAGCTTAGGTTTGGAGGCAGCCTCGGCAGTCCTCACAGGCCGCCCTCGTCCCAAGCTTTCGGCTAGTTTCGGCAAGCGCACCGGAGCCCAATCTTCCAGCAGAGTGTGCATTTTCAGTGCCTCTCTCACAGAGAGCAACGCTGCGACCGCACAGGAAGAAGAAAGGGAGCGAATTAGTTGGAAGCATGCAAGCACACCTCCCATAGGTGAGCCGGGTGCGCTAAGCCATCCCCAAACCCTTTTCCAATTTAGTGCAGTTGGACCACGCCGTTATACACAAAGACTGGCGAAACATTATACACGACGTCCACACATTACCTGGAGCAGCCCTCAACAGCAACCACTACTTGGTCAAGGTCGAGCTGCAGCTCCGCACCAAAAGACCAAACGTACACCCCCAAGCCACGACACACCAGAACCCCCGCAACCACGCAGAAGCAAGCCTACAACAACCACATCAAGCAACACATGGACACCCCCACCCCCACCACAGACTACTCACAGCCACCCCCACAGCTACCACTCCAATCACAACCACATGAACAGTGGCAAAGAGGCCATCAACGACCACATCCCCACCACCACGTCCTTCCCCAAACATCCCTGGATCACGCAAGCAACATGGCAGCAGCGATCAGCAGCGCCTCTCACAGAGATTTGATCTCGAGGCCCAACTCCACAAAGACATTCGAAAGCAAGCACGCAAAGACAAAACATCTTTCCTGAAGGAGCGACTGGCCGAAAGCGGGGCCAGGCTGGACCCACGCCAAAAATGGAAATGGATCAAGAGAGTTCGCTCAGACTACAAGCCTTGACCGGTCTCAATAAGAGACTCACAGGGCAAACCCATCAGCCTTTCACAGCAAGCCCAAACCTTCGCAGACTACCTGCGAGACTCACACTGGGCAGCACCACCAACACCATATACGACACACCCGGCGGCAGCAGTGGACCTCACACCCATCACCGCAGCAGAGCTCAAAGCAGCCCTGAAGAAGCTTGCACACAACAAAGCAGCGGGACCCGACAGCATCCCTGCAGAAGCTTGGCAGTGGCTAGACGAGCACAACCAATCGGCTCTCTTACGAGTCCTCAACCAAGCCCTTCTCACAGCCACTATCCCGGATGACTGGCACCAAGCAATAGTGGTCGAAATTTACAAAGGCAAAGGACCACTCACAGACCCTGCGAGCTACCGCCCCATCTCACTCCTGAACACATCATACAAACTTTTCGCCGAGATCATTCACACCAGACTCCAACCAGCCCTGGACGACAGGCTCAGGGAAGCCCAATATGGGTTCAGAGCAGCATGCTCAACATCCCAGCCTATCCACATTATCCGCCGCCTCATAGAACGAGCGGAGGCCACAGGACAATCACTATACACCATCTTGATCGACTGGGAGAAATCATTCGACAAGATACACCCAGATGCCCTCGTCACAGCGCTCACGCGCTACGGCGTCCCACCGCACTTCACAGCCTTCATCAGAAACATCTACACCTCACCACAATTCACAGTGGCAGCAGCAGGGAAGCAAAGCACCAGCGAGGAAGCGGCGCGGGCATTCGCCAAGGCTGCCCACTATCACCATACCTCTTTCTCATAGTTCATGGACGACGTGGGCCAAGAACTCACAGCCCGCGGTGAGTTTCTCCCCTGGCTGTACAGCCAAAATCAGCCCTTCTACGACCTCGTGTACGCTGACGACACAGCACTCATAGCAGGTACAGCACAAAGAGCAGAGCAGCTGCTCCACATCCTGCAGAGGGTTGCGGCTCACAGCAACCTTCACCTGAACCGCAAGAAGTGCGTGCTGCTACGCTCCCCGACCTCGCACAACACCGCCAACTTCTCACAAACGGCACCCCACTCACAATCGAACAACACGCCAAATATCTTGGCGTTACACTCAGCAGCGACGGTTCCTCTCACAGGGACGTTCACACACGCGTCGCAAAGGCCCGCAAGCACTTCAACTCGCTGCACCAGTTCTGGCGCAACACCGACCTCACACTGAAGTGGAAGTTACCCATTTACAATGGGGCGCCACTTCTAACCTGCACGCGCGACCCGTGTCCAGCGTGCACGCGCCGTTTGTGTCTAACGTGCACGCGCAGCGTTGGAAACCTGCGCAGGGCCGAGGTGTCTTGTACCTGCAGGGTGCCCGGAAATGCCTTGACCCCCCCCAAGAGTATGTGGCCTTGTCACAAGTGTCGTTCTACATCAGTCTCTCCCTACCGGTCTCACTACCACGCTCACTACCATTCTCACAACAACCTCTCAGTACCTGCACGTGAGCTTGGAGGCGGGGCGGGTTCTGTGGGTGCAAAGTGTGACAACCCTGAGGGTATGTTACGGTATGTTGTTGCAAATGTCGTCCTACATCAGTCTCTCACTACCAATCTCACTACCACTCTCACTACCATTCTCATTACCACTCTCACTACCACTGTCACTCACTACGAGTCTCTCACTACCAGTCTCACTATCACTCTCGCTACTACCACTTTCACTACCATTCTCACTACCAGTCTGACCATTCTCAGTATCATTCTCACTACCACTCTCACGGGATCCCCTGGCTGAACATGCGAATTTGGGGTGCAGCATGCGCAGGTCGGTTTCCGAGATACAAACTTGCTTGGGTGGCTCTTTACCCAAAAAAACACCCTAAACCCTAAGGCCCCTGAAGCTTAAAAAGCCCTGAGCCCTGAACCCCAAGGCCGAAAACCCTAAACCCTAAGGCCGGAAACCCTAAACCCTAAGCCTTCGACCCTCAAAAACCTAAGTCCGAAAAGAATCCCACCAAAAAAACCCTAAGCCCTAAGGCCTAAAAGAGCCGAAACCCTAACAGACCCTGAGCCCTGGAACCCTAAACCCAAAAAGCCCCTAAAACCTAAAGCCAAACATGTGGCAGGCCGTGCGCCTTAGACAGGCTTACCCCGAGCCCCTTTGTGGGCGCCACTTCTACGCTGCACGCGCCGTCAAACCCCTGAACAGCCACCCGCAACCCAAGAAAACTATAGTTGAGAAAGTTTCCTGAATCCGAAAGCTTTCAAATACCTGGCAAAAACCAATGAAAACAAAGAGCGCGTGCGCCCTGGACCCGGGAAAAGCCTGGGGCACCTTAGACGCGGACATGCAGGCGCCTTAGACGGGCTGGCCTGCCTACAATGCGGTCTTTATTCCGCTCGTGACATACGGGCTGGAATCGGCAGCGCTCACAAAAAGGCACGTCGACAGACTCGAAGCCTTCCACTCACAGAGTCTGCGAAAGATACTCCACTTCAAAAGCACCTACTACACAGAGGTGCTCAACCCCACAGCCCGTACCTACACAAACAGGCGAGAACACTCACCTCACAGCCACCCCTCACACACCACATCCACAAAGCACAGCTGAAACTTTTCGGGCACACTCTTCGATCCCATCCGAACAATATAGAACGGAACTGCTGCTTTCGGTAGGTGCAGGCCTAAGGCCAGGCAGGAGGAGAGTCCACTGGACAGAACAGTGCACAAAGCTTCTTTGACACTGGCTGTTAAAGTCCTCCAGACCCCCTGTCACTCACAGCCCTACCTTCCCATACTCATATCTACAAGCTCACAGGATAGCTGTAGACCGCCAATTTGTCGAGTACATTAGTCAGGTTGCCAACGTGCAAGACACTGCTAGAAGCACACTCCTACACAGTCTTCTCACAGCCTTGAGTTTTCTGCGGAGATGTTGCTGAGCGAGTTGCATAGGGCCGCCCAAAAAAACCCAGAGAATTTTTTGAGAATCCTTGGCATGCCCAGCCCCAACCCCAGAGAATCCGTGGAGTGCCCAACCCCAGAGAATCTACCGACACTCCCGGAGGTCCCCATCTCCAGAGCCCAACCCGTGACAATCCACAGAGGACCCAGGCCCACGGTTAGGTCTAGGGGTGTTTAGGGTGTAGGGTTACGGGTTGAGGACGGCCCGCAAAATTCTTGATCTGTACGGTGGAGATGTTCGAAGCACAACATGACAATATGGCAAGGCTCCGGGCCAGGGCCAGGGAAAATCCCTGATTCGTGCCAGGCTGCTGCAAGCCAAGGAGCAGGACTTTGCAGTTGAACTTAAAGACCCTGCGCCTGGCACGACACTGTATTGATATGGCACTTGAGAAATGCAAGTCGAGCAAGGAAATCGCGCGAATGCAAGCTGAACTTCTGAAGCGAAGGCCCCGAACTTCGGTGCAGTGTGGTGTCAGGCAGTTGTCAACGCCACAGCAGTTGCAGGCAGGAGGAGGCTCAGAAGAAGTCTCAGCAGAAGCAAGAAGAAGCGAAGCACGGTCGAGGCCGAACTCTGCACTTCTCGAATGTCCAAGTATCGGCCGGGACATTGCAGGTGGGAGCTCTTCCTCACCGTCAGCTCAGCAAAGGTGCAGACCTTTCATTTGTTGTAGGGGGCGCCGTGGCAATGTGTCACCGCCACGTTCAGGTCTAGAAGCAGCAGTTCGAGCGTTGCAGCCTCAGAGGAGTCTTGAACAGTCGCACTGCGTCCTTGAGGTCTGACGCAGCAGTGCTTGCACAAGATAGCAGTACTAGTGTTCCGGTTGACCACTTGGCTAAGACTGTTGCAGCAAGCGTGCCGAGAGGGTTAAGGGCCGGTTGCCACAGGCTCGGAAGGAGCGAAAAAATCGCCGTGGCCTCCGTCGGGGGCATCGAGGCGATAATGCTGTGAGCAACTCATTGCGAAGTATGACGGGCAGATGCACAAACAAAAAGATGCAGGCAGTCGCAGCCGATCTGTGCCGCCAAAGCGCGACAAGCGGAGCACCTATATCCCATGTTCACCACATGATTCTAGAGCAGCATCGTGTGCAGTCCTACTGGATGTGGCAATGCTGTGCAGCATGTCTCGCAATTATAGAGTCGATGTGCCAAGGGCAAGGAGAACACGTCGAAAGCGAAGCCGAAGTTCGAGTCACAGCCGAAGACGGAGAAAAAGCAGTGACTTCGAAGACTGCTGCATACTGCTGCCGTGCTGTTCAACTTGTCTTAGCTGGCCTCGTCTTGGTTTGCGCTACTGTCTATGGTTTGCATATCCTCTTTCCTTATCGAAGGTTGCAGCCTTCAAATTTGGTTCTGTGCAGATGTTCTTGCAACGAAAACTGCTTCCTTGCCGACCGCGTCTTGAACTCGCATCTTCCGGCGGGAGTGCTCATACTTCCCACATCTACTCATGCGTGCCTAGCGATGCAGGAGCTGAGCCAGGAGCACTGCAAAGAAGAGACGTCGGACTACAAAGGAGATCAAGGATGAAGCAGATGCAGAGTGCTCTTCGAAAAGCGGGGGAAGTGAATGTGTTGGACCTGGCCTTCATTTTGCCCGGCTCCGATAACCGCTCCAAAGAGCAGGATCGACGTCTTGAACTCAAGCGTGCCTTTTCGCGGCCATTCCCACCTTCGACTATCTGCCGGCCACCTGCCTCCTCCTCCGTTAATGCGCATGCCCTCGAGCCATCAACACCTTTTGTGCACCTTTCCGGGCAAGCCCACTTCGCCGCCGAACGCCACACCGCTGTTTGACGCTGTCCCGGAGTGTGCGTTGAGCGCGCCGTCTTGGACACTTTGCGGCTTGCATCTCCCGCTTCGTGAGAGCACAAACTCACGCTTGTATGTTCCACTCCGCTTGGATGCGGCAGGTCAACTTGTTGCTGAAGCGCGGCACACGTAGCACGCCGCCTTTTCATCCCAGTCCATGCGCTCACCGCAGCTGTTGGCATGTTTTCCAGGCCCAGACCTCGCAACTCAATTCTTTGTTGCTGGCGCTCCGGGCTTCACGGCCTGCATTTGTGGGGGCCGCTGCCGCACCTCGCTGCCGAGGCCGGACGGTGGCGCCATGCAGCGAGGACGTATCTTACCGACCTCACCTCCGCTTCTCGTGTGCTGCTATATGTCGCGAGCAGGGCCCTTCATTCCCGCGTCCTGAACCTGATGCCCACCCGCGATGATGTGGCCATCCCCAGTGTGCAGTTCCGAGTCTGCCGCGAAGCTGGCGCCAGGTTCGCGCGCCAGGTTCGCACCCCATGTGAGGCTTGCAAACATTCGCCTCAACGTGCCTGTCACGGACGAGCGGCGCATCGAGGTGGTCGCAAACGGCCTGCCTGTTTGGCATAGCTCCCAGCCATAGTTTGCCACAAAACGCTGCGAAGCCCAGCCGCGTGCCAACGTCCAGCCGGGGTGTGCAGTCGCTTCACCTGCACGGCTCAAACGGTTGCATTGTTTGCTTGGCAATGGCAAAGCTGTAGCAGCGTAGCATCGCATGCAGGTCAGTTAGTCTGCAGCTGGTCGTTCGTGCGCAGTGTTTCCAAGATGTCCACGCTTTCATCTGAAGCTGCCTCTGCCGACGCGAAATCAAGGGTCGATGTTCGTGTAGTAACTGGTTCACGTAGTCCCCCACAGACCTCTTGCCCGATGCCAGACCCGGCATATTGATGATCAATTGGAAAGTGGTGGTGCTAGGCCAGATGGGAACGTCACCAAGACCAGCTTGTGTCGGACTGATCCTCTGTCCCCAGAAAAACCGGCAGTCGGTGCGGCAGTCCCATAGAGGTGTCCAAACCGCAGCAGTTCACGTTGTTTCGTTGGTGACACATTTGGATGCTGAAATTATGCAACATGTGATGATGCACAGCTCCATTCTGCAATCGCGGAAACACGAAAAGGCTTAGGGAGAGCTACCCTTTCCTGTGTGCGTGACCAGAAGCGACAGCTGAGAAAAAAATGAAGAATGCGGGAAAACGTCGACACCAAACATGCAAGGGCGGCACCATGAAGGATTTTTGCTATAAAAGCGTTGTTATCTGTTTTAAAAGTGTTGTTAACTTTTTGCTTGATTTGGGCATATTTGGGCTTAAGGCTTTACAAAAACCAAAATCCACACATAACCCAAAACCCAAGTCAGACCCGATTTCCAAAAAGGACCTGGGGCTTGGCCCCTCCCGCTAACTCACATGCCCCCTTATAAATTCCTTTCCTTCAAAAAGTTCATGCGGTTTGAAGGCCCCACCCACTTTCCCACCTGCCAGGCCCGATTCATGAGACTTAGGCCCCCAGCGATGGGGTCCTAGTCTAGTCTTTTAGCAATCATGCTGAAGAAAACACTGTCACTTCAAGGCAGGCTTCAAGGCAGGAAAGTTAGTTACTGCAGCAGCTGCCGGACACATCACGGTTTTTTCATCCATCGGCAGGAAGATTCGCCAATCTGTGCCATGAGACTTCTTCGAGACTTCACGTCAAAATGAGGATCAGGGCTGATATCACTCACAGCAGGTTCTTACCCACTGTCCTCCATCAGCTGTGCTCTCGGCGGACTGTCTCAGACTGTCTCAAGCTTTTAAAGCAAAAGTTCTATAAAAGGACTCAGGAGTAGTCCTTTCCTCCTGCTCCTGGCGGCAGGTGCAGGTGCTGCGGCAGGTTCTCTTGGCCCTGCTGGTCCGGGTCTTGGAGGGGCGGCAGGAGCATCGGCGTCGATCACCACAGGCCCTGATGGGGGGGTTTAGGGTTGAGGTTTTAAGGGTTGAGGGTTTAGGGTTTAGGGGTTTTGGGATGGTCATTTATTCATTTATTATTCACTTATTGAAAATGTAGATTAAGGGTTTCTTTTCGGTGTGCTGGTCCTTGTCCTGGTCCTGCTGCTGGGGCTGGTCCGGGCACCTCCGGGAAAAGCACTTCTGCAGCCACTCTCGGAATCCTGCAGCATCGCAATGCTTCTCCAGGTATTGCACCGGGCGGCCACCGGATCTGCGAACCTCGGCCTTCAGCTCCCCCAGGAGGGTTTGGATGCCCTTGCTGCCTGGAACAGCATCATCATTCACGACTACAACCTGCGTGTCAGCATCCTGGGCCTTTGCTCCCAAGAAGGCCTCGTCAAGGCATTGGCGCTTCAAGCCGTCGGACCTGCAAGTTTTCACCGCCTCCTCCGTCGTTTCTTGATCCACATCCATGGTCGTTGCCCTTGGCTCCTGTGTCACAGCGGCGGCTGGGCATGCTTCCATTTGCCGACAGAGGTAGCGGCGGAATCAGGCTCTGGGCTAGTCGCAGGCTGTGGACTGGATCAAAATGCTTCTGGGCAGAAGATTCGAGTCTGAGGCTCTGAGCTGCAGGGCCGTAGCCTCCGATGCTGCGAAGTCGAGATGCGGGGTTTGCGTAGAAAAACCAAGAAAAACCCACATCTTAGCTGTCACTTCTCTAAGTCAAACGGAGGCCGAGATGTAGGGGTTTGGCATGGTTTGGCCTCGGCATTTTGGAGGTCGAGTTGCGGGCATTTCTAATGGAAACACCGACAAATCGATGGGTTTGGAGCAAACCCCCACAATTCGCCTTTAAATTTTCGAGGTCGAGTTGCAGGGTTTGGTTTGCAGCCCGCCCGAGGGGTGTTGCGGCCCGGCCGGGATGCGGGCATTTCCATGGAAACCCCGGCATCTCGGCGTGAGGGTTGTCAGCCGCCCACCCGAGATGCGGGTTTTGCGGCCCGCCCTGGCCCGCCCGAGAAGCGGGGGTTTTGGGCCCGGCCCGAGATGCGGGGGTTTTGCTCTCGGCCGGTGACTAGGTAATCCCCACATCTCACTCAGTGAGTCTTGCAAGCGACTTCCGAAACCCTCAACCTGAAAGGCAGCAGAGCCTGGCGGTGCCAGCAACGAAGAGAGTTGTCAGGGACTCTCCCTAAACCCGGAGCTTCAGCAGCGACACCCCCTAAACCCTTAGTGTGGAAGGCAGCAGAGCCCTTCGACCTGAGACTCACTGGCGGCGCCAGCAGAGAAGAAAGCTGCCAGGGACCCTCCCTAATCCTTCAGTTTCAGCAAAGGCCCTCCCTAAACCTTCAGCGTGAAAAGCAGCAGAGCCCCTCGACCTCAGACCCACTGGCGGATGCCAGCAGTGAAGACAGCAAGTCTTGCAAGCGACAGGTTTAAGGACAGGCAGCTTCCTCTCGAACACAGTCACTGAAAGCAGGCATGCACTTTTCTTCACCCTGGCGGCTGCATGCAGCTGCTACAGCTGAAGCCCCTACTGACGGCCCTTGGCGGCAGCCTGGTGTAGCTTGAGGCCAAAGCGAACGTGGCTGTGCGGGCTTCTTTTTCCCAAGCTTTTTTGGGAAGGAACCAGCTCGCGCTCTTTGGTAGCACCTCGGTGAGGAAGGCGGTAGAAAGCCAGGGGAACTTCAGGAGCTGGTACCCCACACACACGGCTATGCGGCAGGCCACGACGGTGCAGTCCTCCGATGCCTTGCCGCCCTCTTGTTTGCTGATGAGGGGTCGCAACTGCCTGTACATGCTCAAGCACGCGCGCAGTTAGCATTGCGGCATGGCGGCCTCGGCTTGCGCAGTGCGACTCGGCATGCGCCAGCTGCCTACTGGGCTTCATG